>LXGU01000065.1:0-161102 GCA_001640685.1 Catunica adiposa
CCTTCCCCCCTCACCATGCGCCCCGACGTCGTAGCCTGCTGGATCTCCGACGTCACTAAAGCCTGCTCCCCTCTCTCCCCCCCCGACCTTGATCCCCTCGTTTGGAAACCCAACCCTACCCAACAACCCCAATCCGACACCACCCTCACTACCCTCACCTGGCATCACCGGCCCCACCGCGGCGGCCCCGGCGCCCGGTCTCCCTCTCCCGCCAACGCCACCGGCACCACTGGCACAGTCCCAGCCCCTGTCGGCACAAAGCCGATATCCCCCACCGCAGCTGCCCGCTCAGCAACCCCCGAAATCCACTACGGGCCCGATGACCACGGGGCAGGCGCCGCAGCGATCGCACGGTCTAGGTCGACTAGGGCCTTGAGACAACAAGCGTCCCAATCATCACTATCTGTTTCGAAACCACGTGGTCCCGCTCCGTTATCTTCTCTGCGCAAAGAATTCATTTCCCATGAAGAATTACGACGTCGCGGGTCGCCGTCGCCCGGTCCCGATGACCCTCATTCGACTGTGAAGCCCCGGCCGATCCCGCCGCGCTTATATGCGTCACTTCATGGCGGTGGGCCGTTGGATGACACGGTGAGTTCGGGTGGTACTTCGGGGGTTAATAGATTACCTACGGGACATCTACGAGTAGACTCAAGTGTTGGAAATGCCCATTCGATGGGAACATTATTGGATTTAGACGACGATGACTCAGAGGGCTTTGACGGTAATGACCCCGACGGATACTTCCGCCCGCAGGGTCCCGGACGGTCTGGGGGCGGTTCGGAGGGTGTAGATGACCATTATAGCGCCGGATGGTCTCGGGAGCGATCACAGAGGGCGGCGTCTTCAGAAGTGTTAGGGGGCCGTGGAGGCGGTGGGTGTTCAGCGTCTGGTCATTTAGTCAGGCCAACAAGGCCGATAGCGCCACAGAGGACGCCGACTCCAGAGAGACCAGCAGTGTTGAGTGGGCAAGCGGCAGTGACGGCGGCAGCGGCGACAACAGTGGTGGCAGAACGATCGGGAACGCCTATGCCGTTACGTAGTCTTCTTGAGACTCTTGCAAAACCTTTGGTGCCACCAATGACTCCGGGGGTCCTCAAGATACCATCAGGGGCCACGGGTCCACAGTATCACGGATTGGGCACGTTGGTAAGAGAATTGACAGTGACGAGTGCACCATATCACACAGTCAAGCTACCCTCAGAAACGTCCCCATTGTTCTCATCCGACGACTCTCTGATTCCCCCAGACGCCTTCGACACAGCGCCATTCTCCGCCCTCGATTCCCCCGTCGGCCTGGAAGAAGCCCTGCGAATGCACGTTTCTCACGGCCAATACGCCCACAGCATGGTCTCCCTCCAAACCAGCGCCGTCATGGCCATCATTCAACACAACACCATCGAGTCCGTCGTCAACGCGACGAACCGCTGCCGCCAATTCGGTGGGTCAGCCGCCGCGTGGGGCGAAGGAGTAGTAAACCCCATGCTCCAACTTGCCACCGCGAATGAAAAGTTCCTAGTCCCAGAGAACACCGTAGGGACCACAATGCTTGATAGTCTTGTGCCCCCAAGATATCCATCAACGCTCCCGGCTACCTCACCCTCTGGGCCAACCCCGTTATTCTCCGACTACGCTATCACATTATCCCTCCCTCTCTTGTCCACTGCCACCGGCAACCGTCTGCACCGCGAACTGCTTTCCCTATTACGCCGGCGTTCCCCCGTCTCGCCAAACGGCGCAACCATCAATCACACGCTCTATGGCCCGTTGGCTAAATCGCCCATTGCCTGTCTAATCCGCACCACAACCTCAGCCACCCATGAGGCTCCGCCGGCTGCTCAAGACCCTTTCTCGCCATCGCTACCGCTAGCTCCATCGTCGTCGACGTCAGCATACACTTCACTGTCCCAACTTCTCCTCTCGGCTCATGCGCTTTTTACACATGTTGCGTCTTTTTGTGAATGTACTTATCAGAAGTCTTGTTGTCCCGGGCCGCCGTTCTTGCCATTGATTCAAGTCGTTGGGGAATCGTGGACATTGGTGCTTGTCGTCAACTTGGAGAATGAATATGAGATGATGGCGCCGGTGAATATCGGGAATACCGAGTCGGTGGTAGGGACATATCGGTTGCTGGAGAACCTGAGGCTAGTGACGGAGTGGATGCAGAGTGGGTATTTGGAATGGCTGACTGAGTTCTTGAGCCACCATGCTTGAGGCTAGATACATAATAGATAATGATTGATGATCGAAAGCCCTTTTCTAGGCCTGTACACTACGTATCGTCGTGTCACTTGGTCCCACTTTTACCAAGATACCAAATCCTAGTCTCACTACTCATGCTAAAAGAAAATACGTGTTGCAAATAGATCTGCCTGTTCTATAGATGTAGCCCAATATCAAGACAATACAATACCCTATGAAGGTGAATATGAAAAAAAAGAGAGAATTAAAAAATATAAAAGCCAATCTTCCCCTTTCTGTTCTCCTAGCTAGGGACCTTCACGTCTCAAAACCAAAGAAAACAATGTTTCTGTAGTAAACAAAAACTCTTCCACAAAGAAATATAAATCCTTTCCCATTCACCGTCTAAGTCATCAAATTGCCCACTTCTCTTCATTTTATCCCGTTATCAAGACCCCCTTTATACATCGCTCATACTTACTCGACCTGCTTCTCGCAACCAATGCGCCCCAGAAGCTCCTTGCCACCCGCCAAACTCACGCCAGTGGTCGTCGCCGCGCCGCCCGCTTGTCTCTTGGCGTTCTTAGCCTCCCACTTGGTGAAGTCAATGCTGTCCGCATCGATCTCGCCGTCGAGATCATCCGAAAGATCCTCCTCGTCACTGCGGCTGTCGGTAGCACCACCGCCACGGATCACACGGGCAGCCACACGCAGAATCATGGCAAACCACACCAGGGTGATGACCTGAAGCATCAAAAGAGGGGCAAGGAACAACCACTTCAGGGTGTTGTTAAAGCAGACAAGACCATGGGGCTTCAAGAAAGGCTGAAGGAGGTATGAGCTGCCCTCAGGAGTAGGGAAAGGTCCTTCCAGGTTCTCAGTAGTACCAGAGTAGCACTTGTCGCCAATAATGACAGGAATGTCAGCGTAGATAGACCAGCAAACTGCCATATACAGAATGTGACGAGCCACAACCCAGCTGACCATAAAGATACCAAACATGACGTCACACATGGTGCTGAATCCAGTGTACTTGAGGCACTTAGCAAGCTGTAGAGTAATTGTTGTTAGCAATGGACAAGTCACCTCCAGATTTGTTTTTAGATCAATATGAGATCCAAGACTACGACTTACCGGCAAGAACAGGTCAACGACATCCATCAGAACCAGGATCAGGATACCAACCCGGGTCTGGTGGTAGGCGTAGCAAGAGGAAACGAGAGCGATGGTGATGAAGTGGTGGGTCAACATCTGAACGTGATCCTTCCTCCGCTCCTCAATGTTAATTACGACAACCTGCTGGATCCAGAAACCCCACTGAGCCAGAATGTACACTTTGGAAAGGGTGTCGAGTTCGCGGTTGGGCCAGTTGGTCCAGAGCTCCTTCATGTTCATCCAGTAACTAGAAGTGTAGTAGATGTACTGCAAGTTGTAATTAGTTAGTGTTATAGCTCTACTTATAGAATATTCCCAAACTTACCATGCCAAAAGACCAAAAGAATCCGTAGTAAACCAAAAGCCAAGCCTGCTCGGTGAAGCGGACTTGCCCCTTGGGCTTGGTGATACCGCCCAAGCGAGCAAGAGGTGTCAGAAGATACTGCATGACACTAGCACGCAGGAAAGTAAATAGCACCACACAGAATGTGATGAAGTAGAAATCATCGAATCCAGCAGAATACTTGTCCGTATTCTCATTGTAGTAGGACAGGGTGAAGAACTTGCGAGTATAGTCGCGAGACTTAGGCAAGCAAGAATCGAGAAGAAATAGAAGTGCAATCAAGTTGAAGGAAAAGCCTACAAAGGTCCATACAATGTTAGTTATCTATTGAGGCAGATTGCTAACAGCAGTTGCATTGTGCGCATGTGCAAATGATGGCATGTCGTTGTCCCCTCCACGCCCAGGATTTGAGGTGGGATGGAAAAACGATACCATCCTGCAGATTTCTCGATTTCCTGCGTAGCTTTAGAAAGAAGCAGCGTAAACCATAGCCCACTAAGAAACATGAAGTACATGTGCCGGCAAATTGCACAACTCTATACATAGGATCTCATTGTCATATCCTAGCGGCAACAAGACATTGACAAAGGGGCCGGTCTCCAATAGCTTATAACTCAAAACTCAATTGGAAAGGGTTTCACATACTGACTTGGTTCTCGACGAACCAAACGGACATTTGATCCATGAAGCCTTCGGGGTACTTCAGTGGCTTGCGTGAGATGATAGCGGCCCGGCGTTTGCGGCTGGCGTAAAGCGGGCCATGGTGGTTGGTGACGTCGTTGGGAGCCCAGTCGGACGTCAGCTCGATAGCCGGAGGGGCGGACATGGTGTTTGTAAATGTAGGGATCGAAATAATTGGTTAGGAATGTTGGGGTGGTTGTCCGTATATATTTAGGTATTGGATAATGGAGACCTGGGCGATAGTGTCTAGTCCAGGTTGAAAGTCGTCGCCGTCGTAGTCAGAGGCAGGTTCAACAATTGGAACGCTGCTATGTTAATTCAGCACAACCAGGGCAATGAATTTGTGAAGATCCAAGCAGTTGTTCTAACAGTAACTGGAACAAAAAAAAAAAGGCAAAGCGACAGTCACAGCCACAGCCACAGGTATCAAGGAGAGTTGGGGGGGTGTACAATGACTAGACAAAAACCGCAGTAGAGAAACAGTGACAGAGTCCGGACGGAGATCGCGTGGTCGAAAAGAATTTGGTACAGCTAGAGGAACAATGAGAAAAGAAAGATTGTCGAGGAAAGGGACCTGGCCTGTTAAAGATTGAAGACCAAAAGCTCGTCTGGTCTGGGAGACACGAAAAAGAGCGTGTTTGGGGGTTGATGTCGACAGGACAAGACAAACGAGAAGCGAGCGAGCAAGTCCAGAAATTGAGGATTAGAGGATTGAGGGTTGCAAAGAAGAGGTGTCCAGGGTGTCGTCCTGTAACTTCCCTGGCCGCTGAACAGCCTGGATGCTTAACTATAGGTTGTAAGGAGGGACTTGTTATGTCCTGATACTAGGTATGTTCCAAGTTGTGAGGAGCCCGGCTGGTGAATTGGCAGGTGCGATTTGTTGGGATTAGAGCCAAAGGGGAAACTGGTTTGCGACCGCCGCCAGGAAGGCGCTATCGTAGTATTTCAAGGAACTCCAGGCGCACGTCTTACAGGGGATCCAGGGACCTGTAGGAGATGCAGAAGAGAAGCAAGCTCCTGCCACTACTTTGGGTTTTTTGGTTTTTGTCGGGTGTTTTTTTTGGCGGCGGCGGGCTTTCAAGTTAGGGGGTTGTCCGCCTCAAAGCGTATCTGCCATCCGGGGAACGGAGTGAAAATCCGGGTGATGGCTATATCTCCGTCGGATAATAGAAAGCCTGACATCCTAATGATATAATAGATGTAATTACTACAACTCCCCAGTATTCCCTTATTATAAAGAGCCACTTATATCAATACAACCAATTCGCATGCATCCATTCTAAACGAAACTAGATCTTCTCTCCGCTCAGCCTTCATCCTCTCCCACTAACTAACTCACACTTCATACTAAATAGGAGGCGACTTACGCAAGGCGTAGCCGAATAAATTCTAACTCTGGCAGGAAGGCACGTACGAAACACCCGAACCTTTATACGAACAAGCGGCCTTCCTCTCCAGCCGCTTAAAAGCGCAAGTTCCTTCCAAACTCACATGGACGACTGCTGTCCAACATACAATACTCAAAGCCGATGCCCTTTGTATCAAAATCGAGACAGTGTGTAGACGGCAATGGTACGATGTGGTCCCAGCTAAATCTTTACGGTCCAATGACACCTGTTAAATCATTGCCCTTGCTTCCAGAGCTGTAGAGCCCCGCGCCATTGATCTGTCCTCTTTGGTTAGAAAAGGAACATCCCGGATGCCCTACGATAGCCGGACTTAATGTTAGAACAACAAACATAATCATGTTTCGTAGCTGCTACACATTCTCTGATCAAGACAGGCTGCAGTCAGTGAGGTGTTACCAAAATGTCACCATAGCCCAAACTCCTCTTCCCGCGACGCGTCAGTAGAACTTTCATGTGCCGCTTCGTTTTTTTTTTGTTTTTTTTTTGCCTTTTTTTTTTTTTTTTTTACCTGCAATGCTACTGGTCTGTCCTCTTACTTGACGTAGACAACGCCTATCATCCCTTCTTCTATTTCGTGGAAGAACAACCCGAGGCTGTGCGATTGGTTCGTCCCCTGACAACCAATCACTAATACAACATGACAATAGTGCAATCATCACCCACAAGGGATTTCCTTATGAATATTTAAACCTGTCATAATAAAAACATCAACCGAGCGGGACCTTCCACAGTCAATTTCCGCTCATCATTTGCAGATGCGCATCTAAGAAGATGAAAGGTCTTGCACAAGGATATACTGTCTGCTATTTCCTTTTCTCCACCCATCTACCGCCGATTAGATCCATCTATAGTTATCTCAATTGTCACTCTGGATCATGCTGGTCCCTAATATAACACAAAGATGAATAATAGCGCTACCAGATGGAAACATCGCCATATGTATAAGGCCAAATTGGCTACTACGGAATCCCCAAAATATTCCAGTGACCTGTCATTGGAATATTCCGTGGTCCTTTTCTAGTACACAAAGAAGTCCAGATAGAAAAAGGAACGCGCCCCTTCCTTAGTGCGGTTTAAGTGGAGATGATTAGCTCCTGATTGGATAGTTTATAGCAATAACAGAAAGCCGGTCCGCCTCTTTCCTAGTAAGGATGAAACTGAATTAACACAATGCAGTAAACTAAATATCGCAATATCGTAATACCACAATATACACAATATATGGCATCAAGCAAATGTGAGGTCATAACTTTGATGCAGATAATCAGGTAATCGGTAGTAGTGATCTCCATCATGAACTTTACAGACCCTAGTTCCGATTTTGGCGAGCCACCGTCAACCATTACTACTATCCATGCGATAGCCGAATTACGACATCACCCTCAATATACCATGATGCTATCAACCAGCTTGCCACCAGCAAAGTTCATGATACATAGCAAGACTTGCAACAGTCCTTTAGTATATCGCTACAGCACTATATTTTAAGCAAAAGATTATATCTGCAAAAACAAAAACCGCTTCTGAACAAATCTTTGCTTAACATCCACTTCATAATCGCATATATCCAGACAACCAACGATATCATATGACTGGTTCGAATGTTTCTCTCTTTCGGTGTGTCCAAATATACTTACCGCATGACATACTTGGACAAATGTATGGCGACTTGTGAGAAATCGCAATATCTCTCGACTAAGTTCAGGTCAATGTTAACAATAGACCCTATCCAACCCTATTTATAAATAGATGTGGCGTTAGGCTAATGTGGCAACACAACGTCATAGGCACCTAGGCAGGCGCCACACTTATGAGCATCTGATCCATCCTTCGTCGCATCGCATTCTACCAAGATCTTCTTGACCATTATCCTCAATACCTCTTCACATCATACTGTTCCCTAACTGCACACAATCAATTGTTAACGACTATTGAATAGCTTATCCTGTATTTTATATACTCCTTTAATCCCACTACCCTACACTCCACGCCGCGGTCCTATCGTCAATTCTGCCACGATGTCGAACGCCAAGTATGCCCCGGCGCCCACCAGCGACCCCGACGACCTTCCCGTCGCCCCCCCCTCCTACCAGACCACGGCATCCTCGTCCTCGTCTGCCCCATATGATGCTCCACGGAGGGCCAACGACAATGTCCCCGATGACTTCAAGGTAAACTTCAATATCTATCAGATGGTTCCCAACGCCCATACGTAAATGCTAATATTGATATCTAATAGTTTGGCGCTTGCGTTGCGGAGGCGACTACCGAGATTCGCAACCAGTTTATCCGCAAGGTGTACGCGATTCTATCTGCGCAATTGGTCTTGACCGCGATCATCTCGTCGTTCAGCTTTTTCAATCAGGGCTACAAAACCTGGATTCAGAGCCACCCCGGCCTCGCCATCGGCTCCGTAAGTTACCCACCTCCTCACTCTTCCATCTATCTTATCGCCCTCCCTCCTCACTAACACTCTCTCTCCTCCAGATGGTCCTCTCAATTGTCCTCCTCATTGCCACCATGATCAAAAGCAAATCCTATCCTGCCAACCTCATTCTCCTCTCGCTCTTCACCGTCTCCGAAGCCTACACCATCTCCCTCATCGTCTCCTTCTACTCCTCCAGCACCGTCCTTACCGCCACCCTCCTAACCGCTGGCCTCTTCGTCTTCCTCACCCTATTCGCCTCCCAGTCCAAATACGACTTCACCTCCTGGGTTCCCTACGCCTCCGGTGCCCTCTGGGGCCTCATGCTCTTCGGCTTCATCTACATGTTCCTGCCCAGCACGTCGACCACCGAGCTTATCTATGGCGGCATCAGCGCCCTGATTTTCTCGGTATACATTTTGATTGACACCCAGATGATCATGCGCAAGTTCAACGTTGAGGATGAGATTCCTGCGGCGCTGGAGTTGTACTTGGATATCATCAACTTGTTCTTGGCTATCCTCAGGATCCTCGGAAGCCAGAACGATAACTAAAGGATGGTTATCCGAGATAAACCATGACCCTTCGATCAAATCGTAGTATCAGCGAATGTCACCGAGCATCAAGCTAAGCTACGCCGTCATATTATGACGTATCATTCTTTATAGTTATTAGGCTTTATATATGTTTTCTTATTTTCTTCTTTTACTGTTAACTCACTATCTTGTCTACATCTCAAGTTCTTGAATCCATAAAGAAGTCATTCACTACCCCCATACTAAAATATTAAAGATCATTGTCATATTTTCATTCACTCGCTTGCACATGCTCTCTTACACACACACATTATGTATACACCCAAAGTTATCAACATAAAACCATCTTTGAAAACTAAAACTAAGACAAGGTTCGTTCACGTCCTTATGCTAATACTGCGTAGGCGAACGACAAGTCCACGCCGTTGATCCGATCGAAATAAGAGTAAGGGGGAATATGAATAGATAAGAAAGTAATAACAGAAAAAAAAAAGAGAAGCAGCGGGACTTGTCGCTCCTCGCAAACCTTTCCTGTCTCGAATACCATTAGAGAAAAACCAACGCCAGCACAAGAGAAAAGACGGCAAAGAGAGAGAGAGAGAGAGAGAGAGAGAGAGAGAGAGAGAGAGAAAGGGTAAGATGAGGAGATGAGATATGGTGAAAGTGGGGAACAGCGGGGAAATAAAGAGGAGGTGGAAAGACGGAAGCACGCAGAAGTAGTGGGTTTAGTTAGACGCCGCGAGTCACTTTATCGCCCATGGCAAAACAAAACAAGCATAATGCAATAACCCGGCCGGCGGCAGCGGTAAAACAAAGAAACAACGCACAAGCAAGTAAGCAAGCCAACGATGGGCAAAGACGGCCCTGGGTTACTGACAAAAAAAAGCCCCAAAGGCACAGGCAACACTAGACTCTTTGCTCTCCACTTTACTGCGTCTCGCTGGCGGTCTCGGGGGTGCCAGCGGCGGCAGCGGCCTCGCGGCGCATGCGCTCCTCGATTTCTCTAAGCTGGGATTCACGGGCCAGCAGCTCCTGGCGCTTCTCGTTAATCTCACGCTGGACCTTGACCTCAATCTCACGGAGCTTCTCCTCCTCACGACGCAGCTGCTCCTCCTTCAGGCGGACAGACTGGGACGCAAGGTCCTCGGGGTTCATAGACGAGTCACTAAAAACAAGTTAGTCCGGGTGCTTAATAAACAAGTAATGTGGTGGTAAATGTGGGACGTACGCTCCGGCGCCACCATCGACGCTCTTGCTAAGCTTCTCAGTACGGTAGTTCTCGTAGAGGAAGTCGTGAGTGATCTCCTTCAGATCCGCCAAGTGGCTGTGGAGAAGAGCCGAACGGATGGCCAGGAAATCAGAGTGGCGCGGGTTATCAACCTCGACCACACCCCAAGGGTACTGACGAGCGCGGGTCTTGCGGCCGCCCATATCAATAACCTCCTCTGAACCAACAATAGCAAAGGGCATGAGACCACGCAGCTCAGAGTTCTCCTCGACAGTATCCTCATCATCCTCCTCAATGTCGTAAGGGAAGTTGTAGACAGGGATGCGGTAGTGCTCGATATCCTCCATGACCAGCTTCTTGGACTCGGCAAGCTCGGTAGGAGTAAGGGTGTCGGCGCGGCCAATGACGGGGATGACATTGACACGGGGAGCAAGGCGCTTCATCAGCTCAATATCAAGCTCGCGAAGACTACAAGCATATTCAGTTAGTAAACAAGGGTCGCCAGTACGCAGGTGCTATATATACATACCCGTGACCGGTGGGAGTGATAAAGTAGAGAAGAGCGTGAACACGGTTGTCTCTGAAGCGAGGGTTACGCTTGATTCTGGACTCCTCGGAGAGAATGTGGTCGTATTGGCGCTCAAGGTAGCCGACGATCTCGGAGAAACTGTAAAAAGCACATGAGTTAGTTTATAGCTTTTTTTTAAGACCTCGGAGGCATCCGGAAAGCAGTTGTTCAGAAATCTTACCTGGCCTCGTTATCAATCTGGTCGCCGAACCCGGGAGTGTCGACAATGGTCAGCGAGATGCGGCTGCCTTCCTCATCCAGCTCCAGCTCTGTTCACACAAGCATTCAACGTTAACATGCGCTCATTTGCATATTTCCCAATATCAAAATTGGGGGTTAATATTAAGGGAGTTCCGGAGTGTAGCCTACCAACAGTGACGGGGGTAATCTTGACGCCCTCCTCGATGTGGGCGGTGTTCGGGTCATCGCAGTCCTTATGGGACAGAACAGTCTGGCCGCAAAGAGTGTTGACAAAGGTAGTTCTGCCTGTTCAGGGGGAAGAAAAGGCTATGTTAGCGTATATTCGCGGCGTAAAGCAATGATAGCCCAAAAATATTCGTCGTCTAGTACATATTCCTGCTTGCAAGGCTGGATATCAAGCAACTTCACGTATCATAATATGTGCTCCTTGTTGGCTAGCCATGAGGCTAACATATGAAGCACAGAACGCCGCAATTCGAGAAGCTTGATCTGCCGGCCGAGCAAGGGGTGTAGAAACAGACGCCAGCCAAGGGGGAATCGGAATCATCTTACCAGTACCAGAGGCACCGCACACCATCAGGCAGAACTGAATGCCCTTCTTGACATTCTTCTTTCTCCGGATCATCTATTCAAAATGGAAAGCTACGGTTAGTTGGAACTCAATACGAGGCTAGCATGCAAGTGGGAACCATGTCGTCGGGCTGGCGCAGAGCTTCAAATATCGAAGGCAAAAAAAAAACGTAGAGGTAGCAGCAGTTGCCAATGCCAATTGCTTCGGTAGAATTGTTTGCCACTCGAAATGAAGCTTTCTGGATATAAGGTCACCAGTGTTGTTTGGTCACAACGGCTTCAAATCCGGCGATAGCAGTGATGCGGCTGGCGGAGCGACGGAGTACGCGCATCCACGACACGGAAAGGGGAAGCTTCACAGGCGCGGACAGCTTGTTTTTTTTGTGAAGGGGGCAATAGCTCTGTGCCAGCTCGACGATGGCAGGCGAAATCGAGGGGAAATAATGGCATAATGGCGACATACAGTAGCGGAAGACATGTGTGTAGTTGTTGAGGAAATGTATTAAAGAAAGAGAGAAGAAGGATATTAGAAAGCAAAAAGAAGCGTTGCCGTCGTCAAGTCGTCGAGATGATGTTCTTGGGAAGAGAAGCCGAAAATGTCACCAGCGTGGAGCTTGTTTCTTTTGGCGTGTGATTTTTGGGGGGAAAGAAGGTGAGAGTAGGCGGAGGATAGGGAAGGTCCAAAGGTAAGATTGGGAGTTCAAGGAGGAAGGATAGCGGAAAGGAAGGAGCTTAGGGAAAAAAAATACGGCGGCCATTGGGGCCAGGAGTCTAGTCTATAGTGGCTCTGGAAGGTTACAGTGGTTGCTGCTGCCAACCTGCTGGCGTTGTAAGGACAATGGTTGCCGGGTTCTGGAGAGGGGGTTATGGAGGAGGAGCAACCAGTTAATGAGCCTGGTTGGCCATGGCTTGGATACCATCATGCCCTCCATGATGTGCAAGTTCCAGTAGTTTTCCTTGGCTTCAATCTGGAAAAGGAGCTTTACGAGCATTCACGTCTCCAAGATCCATCAGGTCTAATGGAATATCACAGGCTGTTGTTTTTTTTTTCGGAGACTCTTCCATAGGCAATTTATATATATGCATATATATCCGTCTCCGAGTGCCTTGGACCTCGCCCAACTGTACAGTGGCGGATCACCACATCATGACATTGATGTTCAATAGACAATATACGAGACCCCCAGAAGGTGTCAGCACAAGCACAATACAGCTTCCTCCAGCAACTAACTACATGTTTTACAGCAGACCGCCACCGCACCTTCCCGCCCAGCCATTCACTTCTTTGCATCTATTTCAAGGTTGGCAAGCACACAACCCCTGGTCTCTGAAGTCCCATCCACAACGAGGAAGGAAATAAAGGGGCGTGATGGATGAGTGGGCGAAAGAGGAGGCAAGCCTACCACCAAGAAGAAGGAGCCAGAGAATATCCAGGAACGGAACAAAAGACAAGGAAGGTACTTGTTGTGGAGACTGTGCACTTGCACGATATGGCAAATTGGTCTCTGGGGATCGTGAAGCTTCAAATCCATGAGATGAGAACTGCTGGTCATCTCGACAGAACTGCTGTCAGACCATGGGATGATGTCTGATCTCCAAACATTCTAGCAATCTAGTTATAAGATCATTCATTCAAAGGGTGCCGCAGTAGGTCGGCATCCAATTCCTCAAACGCATGCCAGAAATTCGTATCAACATTATATGGCGGGCTGATTACAATGTCAACATCAAGCTCTTGTAATCATCAATAGTTAGATTAGTCCCATCTAACTGACAATGTTCCTCGAAGCTCAATCCGCCAAACCCAAAAGAGCTAAGTCAGGGGTCTTGACCACTTCAATGGGCCCTTCAGGAGGCGAACTTACAGAAGTCGTTCAGTGGGCTCCCCTGGTTTGACATGCTACACTAGAAAGGTACAAAGAAGCTCCCTTTAGCTTTCAACGAGGAGACATTGGAGCAACGATCACCGCAGGAAGGATACTTCTAGGGGCTATAGGTAATTAATTTCAATACTACTATAGAAGAAGCGAACACTCATCCACAATAGTCCCCGTCAGGCAGAGAAAACACCAGTAATAGGAGCATTGGGTTTGTCAGGGCTTGACATTTGTTAGGAGATCACATTTCTATGGAACGATATTCGACTTTGAGTGTTGGTTCTGCACTAGTCTCAATCAGGATCGCGGTCCCTGAATACCCCTGGAAAGGAGTTGTTCTATAGGTTTAGGGTCTGTGGTGTGTATTCACGTGATTGGTTGTATATACAGTGTATGTATACAATATAAGCCATATGCGCACAGTATGTTTGAGGCGTAACCCTATCATAGGCAACCCTATCATTTTCACCTTTATATGGTACAACTAGAACAACCGATTATAGCAATACTAACCTGATTTGTCAACAGCCTCTGTTCTGTGTTGATAGCCTCTGTTCATATATTTATATACAAAACCTCATGAATGGCATGTAGTGGATCCTTATTTGACCTTATTTCTTATTTATATTGTATTTGATGCGTTGGTTCGCTCTAGCGTCTGTTTATCCTGCAATCTGCACCCTTATTGCAGTATATGACATCCTCATCGTCCAACAACAGAGAGACTCGTCATATTGATTGAATTCCGGACAAGGGTTCCTCTTCCTGCGCCAACTTCAAGAAGTTGTGCTCTGTTCAGATAATCTTCAGGGCTGGGTGACTTTGCATTTATAAGGTCTGTTATCAAAGGAATTTGACTTCATTAGTACCTGAGATGTTCATGATTATAATCAACAATAGTAAACATTTATTAAGTCATGCCTTGTATCAGATTCCTCATACTTTATGCTTGATCTGCTTCACCGACTGACATAGCGCCCAAGTCATGTGCTAACAATCTCCCTGCATCCCGCACTCTAATCGTCACTTTATTCCTCGCATCGTTGTTACTGCACATCTTGACGGCTCGGCTACTACATAATCTTTTTGTTTCTTTATTTCATCAAACTTTTTTTCTTAGACCTATTCTGACCGATCAAGACATTGATTTATTGTCAATCAGACTTGGTCCCTTTACCAACTCACTTAAAACGCCCGGCTTATCCTTGAGATCTAGACGTGACCTCATAACATTCCCAGGCATCATAGCTCCAAATCGTCATCGCCCAGGCCTACTAGCGGGTGTCACCTTCATCTGTCTTCGTTTCACTGAAGCCTACAAACATCAGACGTTATAATCATATTTAGTGTCGTCTTCTACTAATATTTTTTGTGCTTCTGAATTCACCAAAAGTGAATACAGCTCATCATATTGTTTGCGCCGTTATTAAGCCAGGAAGCTCACCGACTATATAAGCGAGTTTATCCGCCCCGTTTCAAGCCCGCGTTTCTTGATCGGCATCCTCTGGCCAACAAACCACACTTTTGCCCCACTCGGGTAACCCCTCCATTTTACTTTCGGGCTGATCCCACACATCTTTAGATATGGATGTTCGGCAACAGCTGGAGGCGGCGTCTTCAGCCCACGCGCTGTCAGTGGCGTTTAACCACGAGCGGTCATGCTTCTCCGTAGGCTTGAGCAATGGGTTTGCCAGTGAGTTAACTTTGGTAGTCTACTTGAGTATATAAATTAACCAGTTATTTAGTCTTTCACACGAAGTCATGTATGCTGAAAGGCCTTAGAGGTGAGTAGTTATTAAGTTGGTGCAGGATGGAGTAATATTATGCCATCAAGGCTGACATGTGATCCAGACTTCAATGCTGGAATCGGACTTGCGCAAATGATGGAAACCACCAACTATATTGCCTTAGTGGGCGGCGGGAGACATCCAAAGTTTGCCAACAACAAGGTGTGTTTAATATGCATATTTCTATTGATAACTGCTCTTTTGCTAACGCCTTATTAGGCTATCATTTGGGATGAGATGCGTGGCAAAGTCGCTATGGAAATCTCTGGCCTCACTCCAGTGCGCGGTGTAAAGCTATCTCGTCGGTATATCGTCGTCGTTTTGCAAAACAGAGTCAGCATCTACGCCTTTTCTAAAGCCAAGAATCTACTAAATGAATACGAAACAATCGACAACCCGCTTGGTCTATGTGCGCTGACCGATACACACTTGGCTTTCCCGGGACGCCAACCAGGTCATATCTATTTGGTAGGACTCAAGGCGAATACGGCAAGTATAATTCCGGCTCATTCATCAGCTTTGAGAGATATACAGTTTAGCCCTGATGGAGAGATGATTGCCACCGCTAGTGAGAATGTGAGTAAATCCAAGCTATATGCATCTTGTGAAGACAAAGCCTTGCTAACACGTGAATCAAGGGAACTCTTATTCGAGTCTACGCCACATCAAATGGAGCCAACATCGCTGAACTTCGCCGAGGAATAGACCCCTCCCGAATCTTCTCACTTGCCTTCAGCCCTTCAGGAAACTTCCTAGCATGTACCTCGGACAAGGGAACTCTCCATGTCTTCGACATTCCCCACCCCTCTCGGCCCCGCTCCGCCAAACCAACAACCCCGGGAACCACTGAAGACATTCGCTCATCCTCATCATCAGTATCGTCATATGTCCCAGCATCCCCATCAACAATTCCCACCAACTCCAGCACATCGATCTTCCCCAGCGCTAGTGGCGACGGAAACGGCAGGGGAAAATGGGGCATCCTAAGCAGATTGCCGTTGATGCCAAGGGCCTTTTCGGACACCTATTCATTCGCTCAAGCAAACTTTGCAGTTGGCGATGATCCATTGATGGGTGGGATGCCTGTGGGCGATGACACGACGCTGGGGACGTCTAGGCCGCAGAAAGGGATCATTGGATGGATATCAGATGAGTCGATTGTGGTGCTTGGGGCGGGGGCTGACGCGAGGTGGGAGAAGTTTAGTTTGTGTGTTGGACAGGATGGAAAGAGGATGTTGATGAAGGATAATTGGAAGAGGTATTTGGGATCTTCTTAAGGAGGCGATATGGGCGTGTTTGTTGCTGGATAGAAAGGGCGGGTTTGAGAACAATAATGATAATGAGCGTGGGGGTTTCTTTTCCCTTTTTTTCATCTTTTTTCAAACTTGTTTCTTATTTAACAGAAGTATGAGTTCATGAATATGATTAATTACTCTAGAATATCTTTATATGAATTGCCAACACCCCAATTTTTAAATTAATGTCTTGAATCCCGATCCCGATGCCTCCTTGATGACGCCTCTCCATCTTTATGCTCATCCCGTTCCCGCTCTCTTTCTCGATGTCTGCCTCCTTCATCTCCCCGTCTTCTCTTCCCGTCATCCCGTTCTCTATCATTACCATCTCGCCTTTTCTCTTTGGATCGGTCCCTCCGACTGCTCTTATGCCTCCTGTCAGAGTCTTCTGGAGATCTTTCTCGCCTCTTGGACCGCGAATAACTACTACCGTTATCATCCATTCTAACATCACCATCTCCATCGACTGGACTACGTGACCGATGTCTCCGGCGTCTGCTATCCCGATCATCATCACGTTTTGAGTGTTCCTTATCGTCTCTTTGCGATCTCTCGGACCTCTCGGATCGATGTCTATGTGATCGGCCATCGGACCTCCGGGATTTTTTCTCCTGTCGTTTCTTAGCTTCCTCGACCTCTTTCTTTTTCTCGTCAATTAGGAACCCCTTCATGGGATCGTCTTCATCGTGTTCGGCGATTAACAATGCTAATTCACGCTCCTCAGGCAACATTGCCCGGCGTGGCCGCTCTTCCTCTTCACTATCATCACCACTTCCCTCGGAATCCGTATGCTCAGATGTCTTTCCAGCCCGTTTTTCCATTGTCTGCCAATCAACCTTTCCCTCTTCTGGATCTTCATCGTCTCTGAACTTATATCTTGCGTGATCTACAGAGATGATTCGCCCACCAACAGTTGCTCCACCAATATTGTCAACAGCGAGATCCGTACTCCGCTGGTCTTCATACTTGAGCCATCCGAACCCTCGAGACTTCCCAGTTTCCTGATCACGAGCGAGTTTGATCCATACAGGCTCGCCGAATTGGGAAAATATGGTTATGACGTCGCCTTCGGAGAGTTCGTTGGGGAGTCCGCCGAAATAGATAAATGCGGTATCGCGGTAATCGACGTGCCACGAGGCAGTAGGGGAGCTGGAAAACGAGAAGAGAAATTGTTAGTCAGGGTAGAGAACGCGGGGTGAGGCTAGCTGGTGGTTACTGACATTCCATGCTCGAGTTCTTTTTGATTAAGCGCTTGGATGGCGCGGATTTTGTTCATGGTGAATGGCGTGATGGGAGGTGTTCGAGATATTCAAATACACGAGTGTGCAATGAGTGGAGGCGCAAATTGAAGTGGTAAAATGTATTATGGGCGGTTGTCGCAAGGCTGTCGTCGCAAGGAAATGCCGGCGCAACTTTTTGGCGATGATGCGCATTTGGCGAATTTGTGCAAGGACTTATGCATATCATTTGACAGTGCATAAGACTACTTGCATAAAATACAATGGCCTGTGCATGGGTGATTCTGGTAACTTCTTGGTGGGATTTGGCAGCTATTAAGTGTGGGAGCTTCGTGCTAGTAGTACTAATGGCGAAGCCCCTGAATGGGATCGTGGTGATGATGATAGAGTTGTTAGCCAGACTAGAACTTGTCTAGTTGGTTGATTGAAACTTGTTTGTGGTATATATGGATATTCTGTTTAGTATGGAATTGTAGTTGTAGTGTTGATTGATAGTGTTTGGGCTAGTGACGAGATCGCGGGGGTTCAATACATATGATCAGGTGCGAACGAGGTGCCTACAAGTCGATGTCAAGAACAAACCAAGCTATCTACAACTGTAAACATGCAAATAACTGGGCATTGTCTCTCTAAATATTGATATATTAAAATAAAGCTCTTGTTCATGTAGTGGGGAATATGCATTGTGCAAATACAGCAACTACCTCCTTTGGAGCTTCACCCCGTGTTTTACCGTTGATGTGTGGTGTGGGCTAGACTTCGAAAAATCAAGTACATCTCACTTCTCAATATTGGCTTCACTAACTGAACCAATATACCTTGATATAAAGCCCAATTTGACAGTTCCTGTTGACTTTCTCGGCATGTCAAGTCTTGATATTATCTACTAACGCAAAAACCCACAAGATCGACCCCTCTCCGCTATCGTGCAGCTCAAACCCTCTCTACCCCTCTACACGCTTAATCCTCACTGCCCATCCCACGACATTCAGCAACCGAAGCCAGTGGACTGAACTCCATATTCTAGTTGCTTTAGCCTTGTTGCTTCTACCACTCCAACCAATTCTTACTGACAACAAAGCGAACAAGCAAGCCCTGGCTCCTTGTCTGCTTCGCTTCCCAAAAACAAGCTTGGTTAGCTCCCCACTTTGAAGCCGGTCAGCCAGCCAGCCAGCCGTCACTTACCTTCACCTCCTGGACCGCCAACCTGCTGTCCTGGCCGCCAACTACCTAAACAGCGCCATACAGATCAAACAACCCTCAGCAAAGCATCTGATCTCCCCACCAGAGCCCCTCGCTTGGTAGCTGCTTTTTCTACCGCTCGACCCCTCGACACACACATACATACTTTGCAGATACACAGACCGAGGAACGAAGCACAGTTTGGAAGTACCTGCACTGCTACCATTTATACTTGCAGACACGGGCACATTCGTAAACAAGACCGATTTACTACATATACGCACGCTCATATACGCACTTAGTGGAACGGACTTTCCACAACCTTGCTAGTTGCCGTCTCCGTACGATCCATTCAACTTCTTCCGGCTTGTGACTGCCTGCGGTCACCACCCCCCCCTTACACCCCACCAACCACTATTCGACTACCCCCCCCGGTTTCCGTATTGCGTCCGACCATCACCAATTACCGACCGTCACTTCAACATATTGATATCAGCCAATTATAAGACTCTGGCTAGTCGCTTTACGTCCCAGTTGTCTACCAAGCCGACTGGATACCCCGCGGAACGCACGGAGCTATATTGATTGTCGAGGAGTGGTCCTGTTGTGCTTATTATCATGTCTGGGGCTAATGCGAATCGGATGTCGACCCTGACTGTGGGGTCGACGGCGGAGGGAGAGAAGAAGGATCTGTGGTTGTCCATGTTGGATACCGTTGCTACAGGAAAGAAGTTACCTGAGAAGAACTTGTTGGTGCTGGGTGAGTCAAGAATTAAAGCTAGGAAGTAGGAGAGATGGAAGTTACTGACCGGTTGTGATGTAGGTGGATCGCCTGATTCGCAAAGAGAATTCTTGGAAAGTTTGTCAAGTGGGGAGCAGAAGTTTGGCGCGGGGAGTGATGCGCCGCCGATCGCCAATAACTTCGCTCTGGGATACACCTATTACGATGTCCTTGACGGAGACCAAGAAGGTAATATCACTATTCAGAAAAACTAACTGCTGCGATCCGGAAGCTGACCTGGGACTTTGTAGATATCCTTGCTAGAATATCACTCTACCCTTTGTCGACACCTTCACCGTCCTTTACCCACCTCCTTCAGCCCCTTCTGACGCCTGAGACGATCCCCAACACGCTGATCGTGGTGCTATTAGATTGGTCGCAACCGCACCAATGGCTGCGGCAACTACGGGAATGGATCCTCATGTTGCGGCAAGTGCTAATCTCTCTGGACAGCGACTGTGGTGAAGTTATGGAAGAGCTTATGGAGGAATGGCGGGATCGTGGCCGTGGTGGCGGGTCTCTAAACTTGGACGGGACTCAAGCCAATGAAGATTCAGGCGCGGCGTTGCCATTGGGACCCGGAGAGTGGGAAGACGGCATGGGCATGCCGTTGTGTGTTGTTTGCCAAAATGTAAGTAGCGATGAGGGATGAGGTGGAGACTGCACTCTGCTAACATGAATCGCGAATAGTCCGATAAGATGGAAGCCTTGGAGAAAAACCAAGGGTGGAAGGAAGCTGATTTTGATCAAATATTGCAATATCTACGAACTATCTTGTTACGGCGTAAGTATCAAGGAATATGGCATAAGCGGGATGACCAGTCAGCTAACCAATATCTACAGACGGTGCCTCTCTGATCTACACCACCCCCAACGTCCCTTCTCAGCTGCCGAGCCTGATTCACTCCAGCTTGGGGATCACATCCCTCCTCAAAAAGCAACCACTGAAAGCCAACACCATCGATCGTGACAAGATCCTCGTTCCTACCAACTGGGATTCCTGGGGCAAGATCCGTGTCCTCCGTGACGGCTTTGACGTCGAAGCCATCAGCGCCGGCTGGGCTGAAGACATCCAGAAATCATGGCCCATTCGCCCTGACGAACATGATCTTTCCGACACCGAGGAGGAAGCATTTGACCTCTCAGCCATCACTCTTTATGAAGAATGGGTCCCAGACGCCTCTATCTCGGCTCTCCATATCCCCGGGCCGACAATTGATAGCTCGGTGTTGGAGGTTGCGTCTGTGGATACACAGGCTTTCTTGGCAGAGCAGGCCAAGTTGTTGGATTCGACTAAGGCCGCAGCCGCGGCAATGGGCGAAGCGGCGACGAGGAGGAAGGGAGCAGGTGGCAATATGGTGATGGACGAGGGTGATAGTGAAGTGCGCGATCACATTGGACCGGTGCAGGTGAATATGGGCGGTATCCAAGTTGATGCTGATGAGATTCTGCGCAAGATTAAGGTAGGCCAGACACGCATATCCCTATTTCATATCGGAAAGTATTCGTTTACTAACACTCACTGCTTTCTATAGGACCGCCAAGCATATGATGACAGCGCCGACTCGGCGATGCCCGAGGAGCCTGTGGAGCCAGGGCCGATCCCGGATGTTGATAACTTGCAGGCATTCTTCAGTGGGCTTATGAATCGCAAAGGAGCTACCGGTGGAGTGGTCAATGGAGGGTCGCCGAGGGGTTAGAGTGGTTAGATGAGGGTTATTTGATAATTATGACGGAATGGATTTGTTTGGATTTTTTCTTCTTGGTACACTTGGGTTGTAAATATAAAAATGGCTGGTGATAATAATTCTTTCCTTTTATTATTCGTGTGTTTTCTTCTTTTTTTTTTGGTTCTTTTTTAAATATTGATGCTTCTTTTGATATCAACGATCCCGCCCAATTCCCAATATAAACTGAAAACTACAAACAAGAAACGCCCTTCGCTCTATTTTCCATATCTGCCACAACCATATCCATCTTACGCCTTCACAACCTTCAGTCCTCCCCAAACACTCTTCCTCACTTTCCTTACCCCTTCCTCATCTCCCCCCTTCACAACCTCCCACTCCTCCGCCAACCTATACCCCACAACTCCCTCCAACAACCCCACAAACAACCACGGGAAGTGTACCAACTCCGCCTCAAACGCCTCCACTGTCTTCCTTGCCGTCTCTGTATAGCTAGCTCCCTTCTCCCCGTCGACAATCTTGCCCAATCTAAACAAGTTCCCAACAGCCACGCCATTTGCCGCCGGCAACGTCCCATCCATGCCGCCCTTGAGCCGCAGCAAGAGATCCCCGGTTCCATCAACTGCTGTGAAGAAGCCGCCGTGGATCCCGGAGGTATCGAGAAGTTGGGTAGTCATCGCGTCTTGTAATTCCTGGGCGAATTCAAGATGGGAAGGGTTCAACGTGGCCGTATACAAAGAAAGAAGCCCTTCAATGACGTAAGCATAGTCTTCGGCAAAGCCCTTAGTCCCACTTCTCTTCCCCTCAAACATCAATCTATACAATGTTTTCTCTTTCTCATCCCACAAAGCCTCCTTGATCGCCGCTGCAATCTTCTCGGCCGCCTTGATAAACTTCCCGCCAATATCCTTCTCAATATCCAACAACGCCGCCCCCGCCCTTGCCAACGCTCCAACTGCCACACCATTATACCCTGCCACTCTATTCCCACTCAGGGCCCCCGGACTCCTCTCCTTCTCCCTATGCGCCGCCAATGCCCTTCTCGCCTCACTTAAAATTTCCTTCACGGTCCCCTCCGGCTTGCCCACCTGCTTCGCCAGTGCCGGGACATCCTTGACAACCCTGAGGACATTCCGATTGACAAAGTCGTCGTTGGGGTCATTCTCGGCTGATATGTTGCCGTCTTCGTGGACGTTCCAGTGGGCCGCGGCAATGTCGACAGCGAGCTTGCCGTACTTGGTGGCCCCGACAACATCTTCAAATTCTCGCATCGTCCATACAAAGTATCCACCAGGCCCGGTTTGCCGATCTTGTTTACTGAACTTCGAATCCGCCGCCTCTGAAGACGCCAACAGCCCATCGGCACCCAACAAAGGGGCACTCGAAAGATACTCGGCTGTGTCAATGATGACATCGTAGAATTCAGAATCCTTTGTAGGGCTCGTAGCCAACCATGCATCGGTAAAGAGGCCAAGCAGAAGAGCATTTTCCACCATCATACGTTCAAAGAACGGTAAACTCCAGTCAGCAGTCAAAGACGCCCTGGCAAACCCATGGCCAATATGATCATGGAGTGCCGACCGGTTGATGGCCCTGAGAGTCGCCAGCGCCATCTTTTGTCCAGTTGCGACTTCCTGGGCGCCTACCATGTCCCGAACAACCTCCGGGAATTCCGGAAGGCGCAAAAGAAATGACAACTTGGGTGCTGTAACGTACTTAGGAGCCTTGGTAAACCCGGCACCCACGGGGTCAAACGACCCCGCGATGTTTTCTAATGCCGTATCGAAAAGATCGATATCCAGATCATCAGTCACCGTAGTTTTAGCTGTGCTCATTGGCGCAGAGGAACTCGGGGCCCCGGGTTGTCCCATGCGCATAGACAAATTCTTTAACCCATCACTAAGGCCGTCGGCCGTCACATTTTCCACGACACTCCCGCTGGTCCCTTCACTAGCATATGTCGCCAACCTCCCCACATTTTCCACCGCCTCCTGATGCAACCGGCCCCTTTGTTCACCCCACAGCATCCCCAGCATCCTAAGAATCTCCAGAAAATCACCAGCGCCCCCTTCTTCGTCGTCGCCTGCACCAGTGCCGTGTCTGTCATTGTTCGGCGCAGCCCAGAATGTACCACCGAACACGGGTTGGAGATCGGGGGTCAGGAATACGTTCAGTGGCCACCCGCCGACGCCGTGGACAGCTTCGAGGTAGTTCATGTAGATAGTGTCAAGATCGGGGCGATCATCGCGGTCGATGGCGATGGGGAGAAAATGGCGGTTGAGCGATGAGGCGATTGCGGGGTACTCGAAGGTTTCCGATGTCATAAGATGGGAGTCTACGGAGACGTCATAAGTTAGCAGGGGATACTTTAGATGGCGACAAAGGAGGGGGATAGGGGGAATGACGGACAGTGGCAGGCCGAGTACCCGATGTGCAAGAAGATGAGCTTATCTTCTTGTTTGGCGCGGGCGATGGTGGCGGCGGAGAGAGGCTGCCAGGCGACGGGGCTATCTTTAAGGGCGTGGACGTAGGCGCTCGAGGCCGAAGCAGCCTGGTTAACGAGAGGAGTCTCATCCATGGTGATTGTGGTCGTTGGACGTAATGCGCCGTCGATATCCTCTCAAATTCACGATATATCGAAGCTCCCAATAAGCTCTATGCACTAGACTTGCTAGCTTGGTGAAATCCCTCAACAAGGTCAAAAGATAATCAGTCACGAAATATATAAAACGACCTTTGAGAAGGAGGAGAGAGAAAAAAAAAAGGCTATTTTCAAATGAGAATTTGTTTCAAAAGTTGATATAATTAATGGCCTTCAAATTATCAACAAAATACTCCACACAACTTCTTTCCTGAAATACAACCTTCCCTAAAAGAATACGCCAAAGTCAAATCATCGTCGTACCTCCCCAAAATAAACCTCGACCCACTACGGCATTAATCCTCAAACCAACGTGGGGTTCTTGCCTTATCCATTTGCGCCCATCTTGTCCGCCCCGCCGGAGACGACTTAATGCTGGTTACCCTATAACATTCAAGGCAACAAGTGAATGTGAAGCCCCACCTCCAAGATCGACAGGGATGGCAGTGTTGTTAGTGGCTTGTATGGGGATTGCACAGTGGTTACTAACAGTGTGGTGGAAGCGGGGATGGGAGAGGGAAGCTCCACTTGAGACGACGTCACTGGATATTTGGTGAGACATCATGATATTGGGTGAAGTAGAAGAATGTTTACGAAGAGGGCAGATGAGTTCCCAGAGATTTCATAATTGGAGCATTTTTGAACAGAAGCGAATCAAGTCAAAAAAAATAATGTAAAGCAGACATGTACGAGTAACCCATAACAACAACCATAACCCAAACTTAATACGAAAAGAAAACAACAAATATAATCCACAAAGAAATCTTCCAACGAAACGTCTCCATTCCCAAAACCTCAAAGAACCCAAAATTTCAGCCGAACCCCGCATCCTACCCACAGAATATCCCTTCCCGAGAAGCCGCCCTCTCTCTTTCAATCTATAGGTCCAACTGCGGTAGCTGGGGCAATTGCGGCATGCCTTGAGAAGGCAGCGCCATAGGAACACCCGCAGCAGCAGAAAGACCACCAGCCGGAACCTCTGATCGCCGATTCGACTTCCAAAAGTCAAGAGAGTCGACAACATCGTAGCCACGCTCATCTTCATAGGCAAATAGAATCTGTACATCACCATGTTAGTCAACTGCCGCATCATAACCTCGCCATTGAGATTCCTCCAACATACCTCGTGACTGCTTGAATGCAGCATCCGAATGTTCTTATGTGGCACAATATGCACCGTCCCCGTTTCGATGTTCCGCAGCTCGATAAAATTGCTTTCAAATGCCAAAATCCACGGCGGGCTAAGCGCAAAGTTTGTCGGTGTCCCCTCCCAGTCAATCCGCCAATCCGGCCGCGCCCGCCACCCATGCTTATTAACAAAGAACGAAAAGTCCGAGTAGTTGAGCAAGAACTCGCCATTAAGTCTTTCAATATGCGTAGGCCGGACGCCTTCCTTGCGCGACACAAAGTCCAGCGAGGTATCGGCCTGGTCCAGCAACGATTGGGTTTCCAGTGTGTCCAGAGCGACCACTTCGAACCCACGGGCGCATGCTACGCACAGCTTCGATTTGAGGAAATGCACCGACGTTGACTCGGTGGGGATGTAAAATTCCTTGTATGGCTTGAGATCGTCCTGGCTGGATCCGAACATCTTGAGACCCTTTTGCTTCTTTCCCTTGGAGGCTGAATCGTTGGGTTCATACACCTTGATGGTAGATGACAGTGCTGATGACTTGACGCAGCAGACAAGATGTCTACCCATGCAAATACCCGTCTTGAAGAAGTTGCAGTGATTCTGGATTTTCCGTGGTCTTCTAGATGCGGCTTGTTCGTTGGGATCAAGCGCTGACAAGTTGTAGATAACGAGGGACTTGTTGGTCAACACCAGCAGCATCGAATACTCCTCGAGCACATCAATCTGCGTAACATTAACTGACTCCAGCACTCTCCGTGGCTGTGCGTCCTTCATCTTGCGATCAGACATGTAGATACCATTGTCTGTACCGTAAATAAGCTTCCGGCCACCGTCAAACGGAGTAACACAGTTGACGTGGTTGCCAGGGCCGAAGAAATTATGCGAGATAATAGTCTCGGTAAAGAAATCGGCCCGGCCACGCAGCTTCGCCTGTGCAGTGTCGATGAATTCGAGCCACTTTTTGCGCGCTGCTTGGTTAGCAGCAAACAGCTGTAGCTCATATCCATTCTTGCCCAGATGGCGGAAGGTTATGGGCCATCCTTCACCCTTCTTGCTGCCACCGTCTGTGCGGAGAGCTGGAAGGATACTGGACGAAGAACGTCTGACAGTGCCGTGATTTTCAGGTATGACTTCCTCCATTTCACGAATGGACAGGAGTTCTAGAGGAATAGGCTGACATACATGTTAGTTGATGCGTATATTACTTGACTTTTTGTAGAAACTTACCCTTCTGTAGGCCTTGTACTCTTCAGTCTTTCCCACTGTTCTGATCTTGACAAGCAACACGGCGTGATCAAACAGGAAAGCTGTGATTTCTGACGGATCCGTCGGCGATTTCTTCAGCTGGCACTTGAACACCAACTCACGGCCCTCCTCCGTTAATCTCAAATCAACCTTTTCATTCGGTCGAAACTTGAGCTGGTCGTGTAGCCGGTGCAAGTTGAATCGGTTCTCTGCTTTACCTGATTCCTCGTTGACCCTGCTTAACAGAGCACGAATCATAACCATAGCCTTGGGAATATCCGTCTTGTCGGGGTTTCCGTCTTCTGTGTACTTGAGCACATTCTCCAGTAGTAGGGGATAACGAGCCAAACGGGTAGTTGGCTTAGTCAAGTAACCGTTAAGCTCAAGCTTGCGAGATTCCTTGCGTCTCTCAATCTCATCAACAAACTTGGTAAACTGTGGGTTGGCAGCTTTCTCTCCCTCAAAGTAAAACTTAGCTTCCATTTGCTTCGAACCATAAATAATAAACGGCTCAAATTGCGGGACAAATTCCAAGAATATGTCACCCAGATGGCTGACCACAGGGTTCCGCTGTTGTCTATCGGTAAGTGCCTTAGCCATCTGTGAACTAACGGCATGGATACTTGGATAATCTACAGCGTTACTGAAAATATTGGAAACCACCATCTCCCGCCTATCTGGCGGAATCGGCGACCCTCTGTTTCTCAGAGGAATCACCCAGAAGTCACGCAGGTACTCCAGATCTTTGACAAAGTCACGTTCCGTGTAACACAACTCCGAAATTACTTCCTGGCGCTTACGTTCCCGATCGCCCACGCTATCCACAACATCTTGTGGCACCGAATTAATCCATAGCTTCTGCTCGTCAGTCTGATCCACGTCGTCCTCCACCACGGCCGTATCCTGCTCTTTCTTGAGACCAGGGCGAATCTTGAGGTCGAGTCTCGAGACTTGCTCCAGTCGCCGAGGGCAAGCAATCGAGTAACAAAGTTTATCCCGAGTACACGTTGGCGAGTAACATTCAGACAAAAGCACAAACACACCATTCACTGCCGGCTTCTCAACCTCCTCAGCCCCCGCCACCTGCTTGAACTGGTACAGTGCATGAGGTGAATCACGCAACCGATGCGCATATGTAACTTCATGGAAGAACTTTTGGGCATCCAGCGCACGACCCAGCAGCAACGCAAGATTACGATCCGTCGTCCGAATGATGTACGAAAGAACATCGACAGCGTCGCTACCAGTGAAAGCATCGTAGTACTGAACATAGTCTTGAAGGTGGTCACCTGTTGTAATCTTGCGACGCAGGCACTCAGCCACCCGCGACAACAATGCTGGATATATCATAGGTGGTCGGGCCTTGGCAGTCTGCGGTCTATCGCCCTCGGCAATTGATTTTCCCGTTGACGTTCTGTGTCCACTTGTACCATCAAGCTCCGATCCAACCATAGTTGGTGCGATGCTCGACGCCATGCTGTATGTGCGTGAACTATCACCAATAGAGGACACCATACTGGCCGTTCGTGTGGCTGTACCAGGTGCAGAGTATCCACCACTGTTGGAGGGGCCATGCGACGACTGCGGGGGTTTTCCATAGCCAGATCGTGGGGGGTTATAACCACCGGCGGGTGCAGCCTCGTTCGGTCGTCGATTAGGGATAACACGGCCAGACATGGTCTGGTGGTCCGAGGGGTAGTGGGTTCCCGTCATGCTCATAGCCCGCTCGTCGCTACGCTCTGGGACCACCCGACCATGAGCCGTAGTACGAGCTTGCGCAGCCGCATTAGCATTAAGTGGCATGAATTGTGCTTGCTGCTGTTGCGGCGCACCGTACTGCAGTTGCTGTTGCTGCTGCTGCTGCTGCTGCTGCTGCTGGGGATGGCCGTAGCCCTGCTGCTGGTACATTTGTGGCCGAGGCATGGAGGCCAGACTTTGCGAGCGATATTGATCATTCGCCATAGCCGGGCCTGGAACGGCGTTCTGGTAGAAGCGCTGAGCTGCTGACTGCTGGCCTGGTTGACCTGCCCGCGGGTCAATCCGCTGCTGCTGTGGAGGAATTTGCTGAAACCCACCAGGGTGAGCGCCCTGAGGCCTCCTGGCCTGCTGAAACTGAGCCAAAGGATTTGGGACCTGCTGTGAGCCAGATACAGACCTCTGGTCGTAGCCATGATGCTGCTGCTGTTGCTGGGCGTAGCCAGCGCCGTCCCGGGAAGGCGGGGCGCGCTGTGGGTAGGCCTGTTGGCGGTACTGTTGCTGCGGCATGGGGGGATGCTGGCGACGAGGATCGTACAGATCGGAATGCATGTTAGGCGGCGGGACGGAGGAGGTCATGGTATGGGAGCGGCCGGGTGGAGCAGAACCGAAGATGTTGTTGAAGGCGGCATCGCGCTGTTGCGGTTGACGACCAGCTTGCTGCTGGCCTTGGCCCTGGCCCTGGTAGTAGTCGGACATGGTAATCCGATTTAAACGATAGGGCGGCGCGGCCGAGGACGTCTTATCTCAACCCGGTGTCGAGGCGATTACTTTGATTTGTTTATAGAATATTGTATACGGGTGGTACGGCTTTATCGAAAGGAAGGGGATATGCGAGATAAAAGATTGCTTGTTGTCGTCGATATCGTCGTCGTAGTCGCGGTAAAGGCTATAGTCGAGAGTTTGCTCTCTTCGGCCAAAGTTCAAGTCAAAAAGAGCCCGACGAAGCTGGAGGGGTGTATCGTCTCTATCAAGGAGGGAGAGGGGCCAATAGGGAGAGAGGGGCCCGTCGCAGAAGAAGATCGGAGACAGGCAGTGAAGGAATGTACTGAAACACACAGACTATAGCGATGATAAAGGAGAGCGGATGCGCCTCTAGTTCAATTGTCGATCCAGAATGATTTAATTGTCGGCGGTGGCGGACAGTCGGCGGTAGGAATGTGTTGAGGGGACGCAACGAGGTATAGATTGGTCGGACCGGCGAGCTTGCAGGTTGGTTACAGGGCCGAGATCAATGCGAATGATTACGGAGTTGTCAGGGGATAGTATAGCCGCGACGGATGATTGGTTACTTGTGTCGCTCTTGTTCTCAGTGTTCGATAGAAAGGTAACTGATGAGGGGATAGGCGATGCAGAAACCGCCTAGCAAACACAGCCGCAGACACAGGCACGCAAAAATCAAGGCACAAAAAAAAAACACCAAGATGCAGAAGCAATAAAAAAATAAGGAAAGGAAACAAGCACACCTGCTAACAACAAAGCAAAAAAGGAAAAAAGGAGGCGACAGTAGATGGCGATGGCGATACCGTAAAAAAGGAACGTGGATGCGAATGTGGATGAAGCGGGAGGAAAGGCTATGCTTGGGACGGGGCGGTTTTTTGTAAGGGGAAAGAACTGAGGTGAGGAAAAAAAGCGATTTCGTGACAGTGGAAAAAAAAAAAAAAAAGGAAGGAGGATGAAAGACGAGGCCAGACAAGGTGTGCGTATGTACCTTTCCAAGAATACTCTACTTGATGGTGAATTGCAGCAAATATTGCGCAAGTGGCTGCCGTAACAGAGATAATCTGGCACAATGCCGTCTGAGTCTGCCAAAGATGCAGCAAGAATGTCTTTCCCGGTCGTGATCAAATGGAAGGAGCTGATATTGGGGAGAGCCAATAAGATGTGGCAGAGAAGTACAGTGGGTGGCTTGGGGTTGGTGGAGTTTTGTGTATATAGATGGTGCGCCAACTCTATCTGGTCAAGGTCCTTCAGGAGAGTGCCACAGTCTCAGTGGCAGACGATGGGTAGTGAAATAAACGAGTTTGCAATATCTGGGAAGGTGCTTGGGTGTAGAGTGGGAGCGAGAGGGGTTTAGGAAGCTGTGGCCAAGTTGGGAAAGTGAACAACGAGTCACGGTTCAACTACTAAAGATGACGAGGGGGCAATATCATGGGGCTACGATGGCCATGTTCACGGCTGTGTATGCGATTTGAAGACACAATAAAGGCTGTTTTAGCTATGGGGTTGATTATCCAACGTAAAGGGAGCTAATAATGGTAGACTAGGTACCGTTTGAGGAACAGAATGGGTACCAGCGAACCACCCAGGTTCAGACTACACTTCAAGCGAGCACTGAAAGTAACCCCAAATAGACAAAGCCCCCCAATAAAGTTCCGATTTAGTAGAGCAATTTCTCAGGGTCTGGTCAGAGAGGCATCCCATTTAGTTCGACTGACAGCATCAACGTCCATGGATCTCAGCGCTAGGCCTCTAGGTTGGGATATTGACAGGTAAACCTAGCACCCCATCACAAATCAGACGGTACACCGAAAGCTATATTATTAAACGCATTGCTTGGCTTTATAAGAAAGGGGCCATCTGCATCTTGACAAGCGTCCAAGGTTGACCGCAGATGGCTTTGAAACCTCACACTTGTGATCACATGTTCTCTCAAATCTCATATTTGGTTTAATATGGTTTCAATTTGATGGCCATTGTCCAATCAATGGCATTAGGGACCAGGAACCAGCAAATAATATTAAATAATAGTGGGTTATATATAACCCTTATGATATGCATGACATCTTGAGACTCAAGTTAATAGGCTGATTCGATGCCTGTTGTTTGGTTCAATCTAGTGATAGTTATCATACATTTATTTAGTCGCTGCTTATATAAGTTAAGGGTTATCACCATGACTAAGCACCGCATACGGGGTGGTCAGATATATCTAATTGTAAGTTACGAGTAGTATTGAGCAAATCGGTAATGAGTTACTGGATTTGGTGGGCATATATGACGTCGTAAGAAGTATATTTCGTCGCGAATACTTAGTTTCCCATAATGTCGGCCATTTTATGCACTGATATGTCTAGACCCGACAGTAGTCTGAGAATCAGTTGCTACAGGACGCAATACACGCCCAATGGACACAAGTAACATATCGTCCGGCAGGCCATGATCATACTATCCGGTACGGCATCCTTCGACTCTTCGCATTCCCGTTATCGCAAACTATATATGCTTCGATACAATCTGCGCGTACCCTCCACGAAAGAACACAGCTAACATTCACACAGTTTCTAAGAAACCCTCTTCAGAATCTGCTCTCGGACCATCTGGAACCCAGAATCCCAAGTTAACTGTCTCTGTATCTGTATCTCCCAGGACAAATGTTGGCTCGCTGCGACAAAGTATCATAAGGTGAAACTCTATGACATCAAGCCCATGGACTAGGATGCCGCCATAAAGTTCGAGGGGCACACTAGGAATATCACTGGTGCTGCCTTCCACTGTGAAGGGAAATAGATGATCACGAATTCTAAGCACGGCTTAGTCAGGATTTGGGAAACGAGGAATGGCGTGGCGCAGAATATGTATATGCACGGGTGTCCCGTTAGCAATGTGGTCATCCACCCCAATCAGGGCGAGCTTATCAGCTGTGATCGCCAAGGATGCGCTCAGTTGTGGGATCTTGCTAAGAACAGTTGCTTGCGACAACTCGTCCCCGAAGAAGGCACTCTGATCTCTACTGTGGCTATCGCTAGTGACTGGTTCATTCTTTGTGCCGGGAACATCTTAGTAAGTTCCCTCGTTATACTTATGTGCTCCTAGTTGCTCACTCCCACATAGGGTCGATCCTTTATCTGGCAACTAATTCCTGACCCCGAGCACACTGAGCTTATTCCCATCACCCGCATCCTTCTCTCCCATAACATCAAGAGACTCACCATATGCGTCGCCGACCACACCGCTAAAAAATCTGACAAGTGACGTAAACCGAGCCGGACTCCTCAGAAGAAGGCCGGCCTTTATGCCAGGAGGCGGTACTGATGGGCCACCAGAGGTGGGCTTAGGACTGTAGGTTTGGTGCGGGTTCGGCATATTTGGTTACAGTATTCTCAGACAACTATACGCGAATGTGGGAGCTGGCAATGAAGTCACCCGTTCCGTGGTGATATATATGCATGTTTCCGGCTCAATGGCGCCGAGCACCTTGGTGACTCCAGGGTGGCGCACAGTGCACATTCTCTTGGGAGCATTATACACAAGTGGAAGATGAGATCAGTAGGCTAGTATATCACAGGAGAAAATGCTGCACAATGAACTAGCTTCCTGATGATAGAGAAGGGTTAGCTGAGTGGTGAGAGGGACGGGGCGTTAGGAGGATGTTTACCTTTTTGGGTCATTATTCAAGGTCTAGATGGAGCTTTAAGTTCCACATGCTCCCCGAAACTGTAGGGAAACGGGGGGCTCTGCATGGCCATGGCAGAAGCCACGCTGTATTACAAAAAGTCCATGGCGGTGATAGTATGGTTTAGATATCTATATATTGATTGCGTAGGTACAAGTCAGATAATTGACATTGGTATCTTATGTCTAAACAACCTTCGATCTTACGTTTAATAATCAATATATAATTTGATTAATTTTATAAATCAGATCTTGTGAGCTCAGTGTCGTAATTGAGTTGGCTAGTCGTGATAATACCCCGCGGTCTTTATATCGAAACATCATTGATGTCGTGACATTGTATATGTATAATTCAGATTATGAACTGTGCTATTATTATGTACACTTATGCAGGGTGACACGGTTAAGTGGGGCATTCTTAATTGGGTAAAAGTGCAGGTACAAGTTGCAGGTGGGTTGTATACAATATCGTCTTTTTCTTCTAACAATGTGCCAGCGATCAGCATATAAGTGCTTCAGTTTATTGGTGTTCAAGTTTCTGTGGGTCGTTGGCCTTGAGTTTGTATGGGTTCTAGTGGATTGGTTGATGTGTTTCGGTTAATGATCGCCCTAATCAATGAAGCATACAAATCAAGACATGCGAAGGCAAATTTTATTCAAGGCCTTGAATCCTCTGTATTAGTAGAGTTCTATAAAATGAACCTCAGTATATGCGCTACTTCAGACGTGAATCAACTCAACAAAAATCTTGATTTCAGACCAAGTAAGGTAAATTATTACATGTAATATGTAGGGTTACACATAGTATACACTATAGGGTTACGGTCGCGTTAACTGCTTCAGCCTCGCGCTACCAACCCAATTACTTACCAAAATCATACTAACCACCCACAAAAGCTAAGATAATTGATGTTGCACGAGCCGTAGCCTCGCACTATAAAAGGCCGGCCAACAAGGTTAACTTATCCCATTCAGAAAACTGACAAGATTGTGCCATCTGCACCTAATACCCAATGGACTCTCGGCTGATAATTGGCCCCATTTGAATTTTCTTCAGCCTGCATATTTATATTCTTTTTCTCTTACTTTTTTGATTTGTCCTTCACTTTAGACAAGCTGCTGGTTTTGCTTTCGAGATTCCACCCATTGGGAGTTTGTTGTTTGAGTTTTGTGAGATATAAGTAAGGGAGAACGAGGGTCCCGTTTTTACCTTTATTATTAACTGAAGTTTTAGTATATATAGTAAGTTGCATAGAGTTCTAGATTTACGTGTTTCTATGTGGAATATTGGAAGGATTTAGTGACAGCTGTGATGATCTCACTGGTAAAAGGTCTAAAAAACATATTCTGGTTTCACGACTCATAAATTTATTGAGGCTATCATTGTTATTATATGGAAACATATTATTGTTTCCGATTACAACCTTCAGAAACGTCTCTACAGACTACACTATCTGAGGGTTATAATATATTGAATATCACCGCCTCTTATTTGGTGTCTTACTCAGAACTTCACCACTTGAGCGAGACCAAAGGCAGAGGCGGACATTTCATTTCATCTTTGATAAGCTTCTCTAGAATCAAGAGTTGCGAAGCCGCTTATGCCAACATGCTGTACAACAACTTGAGTCTGAGCTACCACCACCATCTCCACAAATCCTTTATTAGTTCCTGCGCTAGTCTACAGGTCGTTGATTTAACCTTATAGATCCCTAACTAACCAGAAACGTATTATATCTGCGTATCAGATGTCTCCTTGATACATTGACTTTTCTATGTAAGATCATGTCGACTGTTGATCCAGTTATCCCACCACGCAAACGTAAGCGTCCTGAAGTCCCAGCCAATGGTGTCGAAGAAGTCACACAGAAGAAACCAAGGGCTACCACCAAAAAGGTTCTACCACCCCGAAAACAGAGAGGAGCCAATAAGGCAAAATCCAAGGAACCAGCGCTTCCACTAGAACCGGTAGCCCCCGAAGTGAGAAAGAAGTTAGGACCGGGGTCTTCCGCAAGACGTATTGCGAGATCGCGAGATGAGTTTGATAGAGTGAGGGAGGTTTCGAGCCCGCTCGAGGACTCGAGAACCATAGGACAGGGACCGAGTGTTCTTGGGAAGAGACCAGGTGTCGTGAGAATAAGACCAAACTTTACTCGGAAGCCATGCCCCCGGGGGAGACAAGTTGACTTGGAGTCCAGATGTAACGAGGAGAAGATGGTCGAATGTAGCAACTCGGATGCTTCCCTGAGTGATTATGAGGAGATTGATGTACCTACTGCTACTCCAATCGCGTCAAGAGTAGGATCGCCTACTTACACGCTATCAAGACCTACATCTAGAGCCAGGTCAAGGCGGAACTCAAACACTTCATTGGTAGATTATGTATCGTCATCTGAGGACGAGATTCCGTCAATTGCTCCACCAAGAACACACTCCGAGATCCAACCACAGGAAGATGTTGAGGGAAAGGATAAACCAATCCCCCCCGCCTTGGTGTCTACTCCTGTGTCTCCATCTCCTGCGCCACGACCACCGGGATACTTTTCTCTACGGCCCTCCCCCAAGGCCCCAAAGCCTATCTCATCTCTCATATTAGAATCTTCTTTAGAACCTACGCCGCCATCAGTGTGCTCGCAACCACTTTCTCAGTCTTCATCACCTCCCCGCCAAAGGCTTACCTCCGACGCTCTATCTCGCCTTAATGCTTCCCTTGTTATGCCTCCTCCTCCACGTCCTCGGCCTGGAAAAGCTAAAGTTAAATACGTTGCCTGGCCTCGATCTCGTCTTGGACCTGGATCCAACCGAATCCTTGCACGGAAACGTGAACGGGTAGAAGTTGCGCCGTCAGAGACCGATAGCATTTGCTCGACACCTTCTTCAGTAGGTACCGCAGTCAGATTAAGCCCTGTGACTTTTGGAATTGGAGTTGTGGAGGATTCCCCAAGTTTAGGTAGGTCAAGGGTGGCAGATCTGAGGGTGGAGGCAGCGCAAATTGTAGAGGATAGTATGATGAGCGATAGCTTGGTAGCAGAGGAGACCATAGTTGGGGAGGATGTCGAGGAAGTGAGGGGAGATGGCCAGCAAATAGGGGAACCGAGACAGAGCATTGAAGATGAGGTTATGAGGGAGACTCAAGCTATTACTTGGACCTCAGTAGCTACACAGACTCAGTCCCCTGAGCCACAGGATGCTGCCAAGACCCGTGAGTCTACGCCGCCATCTTTGATTAGACTACATCCATCTACGGCTACTTCGCTTATTTCACAGCATTACCACGTTGATCCATGTCAGCCTACATTACAACATCATTCTGTATATCAGAGACCAGATAAGCCCACTCTTACAGGACCATCACAATCAGCATCAGCTCCCATATCAGGAGTTCGCAGTGTATTGGGAGCTCCGCCAGTACCAGTTAATGTTAGCCCATCTACAATCTTAAGACATACGATACCGGGCCAAACTTCGAACATGATATCACTACCATCTACAGTTCTATCGGCCCCAAATATCCAGGTACCTGCTAATACTAGCATCATGCGGCCATCCCAACCTCAGCTTACTACTGCCAAAGCTACTTCAGCGTCCAGCGCCTCACAAGCTGCGTTGCCCGTATCGGCTTCGGTCAAGTCGCTGCCTGTTTCCGCGGTTCCTCAAACTTCTTCAAGACCTGTGCCTCAACCACCGGGACAACCCATCACACCGCATCAACATCGAGAATATTCCGGCCTTTTAACCCCAATGACTGCATCGGTTACGACTACCCGGACTCTCCATCAACCGTTCATGGCACCAGAGCCTCCAGAGAATCTCCCTGCGTTATCAGAATCACAATTGGCACAGAAGAAGAAACAGGATGGGTATTTGCAGATGGCGAAAATGATTGTGGCTAGCCGTAGTACTATGGGTTCGCCGAGGGTTTCGGAATTTGTTGAGGTGCCGTCTGTACCGAGTAATGTTGGAGTTCATAGAGATGCAGACCTACCACAGAACAGACGGAGACTGCCGGATGGGCCCAACAATGGTGGAGACAGTCGGATTGCTATAAATGGATTGAATAAAACCATGGACGATATTACTGATCCGATGCAGGATGTTATAATGAAAACGGAAGATAGTCTGGTATTGAGTCCTGTCTTTCTGGCCATGGATTGTAAGCCAATATCTGAAGGACATTTGTCATGTATTGAGGTTGCGGAACGATCTTTCCAGACAAATCAAAAGCTAGCAGAGGAGAAAGAATCATCTATCTCTGCCAGGTATTCAACACAGACAACGCGCTTTGGCGATGCTCCCTTCTCAATCTTAATTCAAACTTCTTTTGATTGCCCTCCCCGAATTGCCGATACGACAACCCTTCCGGTCCCACCGCCATCTCCTCGTTTCCCAGCATTTACTCTCCCCTACCGCTCACCCCAATCCCGCCTCGCACTCTTTGACCTCATAATTTACAACCAACCCGACTCTAATCAGTCCCCACCCGATTCGGCCGCCGCAAATCCTAGCCAATCACGTCTTGCATGGTCAAGACGGCTATTGTCACCGGGATACGCCCTCTCTTACACAGCAAACCCTCTGATTAGCTGGAATTTCCCAACGCATAAGGAAAATGGGGAATCAGAAGAGTGGTTTGTCAGACAACAGTTGAGGACACGAAGATGCTGGAAGAAGAAAAGATTCTGCGGGGCGCTCGTAATGGCATCAAAGGCAGCGGGACAAGTTGGGAGTGAGAGAGAGTTGATGTATCGAAGGATGAGCAAAATAGAAGGAGAGATGGAGCAGGGAACGAGGGAGAAGAGACGCGAGTTTGGAGTTAGTGACTGGCTAGTGAGGAATGGGAGATCAAGGGCGGGGTCGGAGAAGGAGGCTGAGTGGGGATTTGTGGTCCCGGAAGGGTTTAGGGATCGCAGAATTTGGCGGGAAGATGTTGGTGGAGAAGCAACAAAAGGTGTTAGGTTCAAGGTTGAAGTAAACTTTGCTGGAGATGAAGGGGAGACGGAGACGACAGTGGGCTGGTTCGTTCAGTAAAGACCAGAGGTGCAAAGATCAAGTGGTATAGGGTTACGGTTGATTATTATAAAGCACTAGCTTATTATACCCATTTATTTTTGTATGAATAAAATGATGGCATATTATTTCAGATGTACATATCATATTATCGCGGTTGTACTACCGAGTATAGAGATATTGATTATGTAATAAAATAAGGAATCAAGCAAACTCTTGTGGATCTCTGTTCACCATTTGTGTAACAGCGGCCAACCTCTATGGCCATCTCATAACCTGTTTGTTGAGAATTGATATTGTATTATGATCTTTGAGCCATTTGTATAGGTCTGTAATATTGTTAACTTAATAATCTATAGCATACTACTCATCTCGGCGTCCTATCTAGAACTTGAATAATAATTTGACAAATTATGGTAGACAGTTTGGTGTATACTTGCCATACAGACAGGCAAAAGATATAGCTGCTATTTACCTTACCATATACTGTCCTAGTAGTGTTCCATAGATAGAAACATTGTGATACGGGCCACTGCCCGTGACGAGGCCTCAAAATATCACTGCATTTATTGTAAAATGTAGACATCTAAGTGAGCATGATCACGGAGTGCATTAGGTAGTGTATAAATTGAAGCTGCTCCTATTTACATGTAATAATGGTTTAAGAATATGAAACGATTCAACACTTGACGTAATTCTACAAGTTGGAATGACAATAAATGGTTTATGTATCTATAATGTATTGGCTGGCCACCTTAATGCCAATAGACATGACTTCTCGTCGTGATGACACCATATTGAGAGATGGTTTAGGCGAACACCGGATGATAGAAGAAATCAAAGGATATATCACGATGTCATGAGACTTTTAAATATAGGTTTAAGAATATTGTCACTATTTTTTGTTTAATTAAATATAGGCTACTTGACTCTGTTTAGTAATATCGGGATTTCTTAGCCATCGGCTAAAACCGGTCCATGCTGGCTATCAAACCGGCAGGCATACAATGGCGATTAGCAACAGACGTGGCATTGGTGGTGAGCATCTGAATTACTCCACAATGTACAATGGCAAACATCTGGTTTGCGGGGCTCATGAAATCATCGGTAAAATTGCCATCCTTCTCCGTAAAAGAGCTCATCCAGTTTTGAAGCATACGTCGTGCAGCACTAATTTTCATAATTTCGGTAACTGAGTCCTGGTGATAGTGTATCGCATCTTGCAAAAGCTTCATATTATCGGCACAGGTCTTAACAACACCCAGACAGCTAATGGCAAACGAGGTGGGGTCCATGGAGGGCAAGAAAGCAGAGAGTATGATAGAACGCCAGTAAATTAAGTGATACGTTAATTTGCTATCTCATGCGAAAGAAAAAGCACGAGGGGAGTTTCAAACTCAACATGCAAGCGATTCAAAGATTACAAGCCCATGAAAGATTAGCCACAGAGTTGAATGAGAAGCATGCAATAAAAATAATGTCAAAGAGGTATGAGACGTTGGATCAAATAAGAAATCACGAAGTCTTCCGGGAATCTCTACTGTGGCAGTGCCTAACTGGAGTTGCGTATCAACCTCGAGAAACGACTTTCTGACTGCATCAACTTAATACTACCCCGCTTCAATGCCATCTTCGGTAGTAAGATTGTATCAACCTGAAATTGGCTAGTTAAGCCATAGAGGGAAAGTCTACCTTGTGATAATAGATAGTACAACTTACTATGGCAACTTTATAGTCACTAACTGTTTGTTTTACTGTGACCTGTAATATATACAAAAGAGTTCTTGTAATTGTTGTTATCGTAGAGTCGTCCCTGCCTTTAGCAATATTTAATGTGGCTATACTGGCCATGAAAATATCTAAGGCGTAATACTCTATGTTAACAATGTCTTTCTAAATAGCAGTATGTTATGGCTTGATAGAAATTTGGAGCTTCACCAATGCTCGCCAATTTTGAGTGACTACAGCCTATACAGAACTCATATTGCTGATCATTGCAATAACCTGGAAATACTCTGCCTTGCAGGATGTATTCCAATCTTGCATGCAAGCCCTCATCTACAGGGCAAATGCATTTGCCTTTTGGGGTTGCATCTACAGCCTGCTCTGAGCACTAAGCACCTTCTTGTACCATTTTTGCGACTCTTAAACATGCATTTAATTTCCGCCTGGGAGCCTAGCCCCGCGTCGACTTCGAATTGTTACCCAGTGAGAAATTGGAATATTTTTGGTGTTGATACATATACCTCTCGTAGTTCATAGCGAAAGGTCACATGCCATCTACTCTTGGTTAAGCTAAGCACATCATTAGACTTAGTCTTCGGACTGCGGTTGCCCGCTTGCGGAACACTCATATATAGGTGTGCAGACATCCTTACTGTCTGTCCGGTAGCCAATCCGGCGTCGAGTCAACCAGTGAGTGATACCCGACGTAACTTAATACTACTACTACTACTACTACTACATCATTAGACTCAAATCGCCAAAATAGTATATCGGCTCAGACCTTCATGCGTTATATACTGTGGGCATGGCGGATTTTCTGCAAATTAATTTAGGAAGATGATGTTGATGATTTTGAGTCGGTAATCTCATTTAGATTGGATGTTGAAAAGGTCATATCAAGTCTAATGTGCACTTTTATTCATCATTCAGATCCTCAATATAAACCGCAACGACGTGCACACATGAATATGTCACTACTATACCCATAAATCCGAATATCTCATGATAATAGTTTGCAGAACTTATAGTGCACTTCACATCATAAAACTGTTGGTAGATGGGTAATTTTCAGATTTTATTTATACAATAAAATGTATTTTACAATGCTATTCTTATTTCATGCCATGAATTTCAAATTCCTCCCTGTACCACGAATTGTGAAAAGTCCCCCGCCATCCCATCCCCCAGTCCCTTATATTCTTCCTTCCCCATATGTCCCATCCTCCCGATCATCCCTCCTAACCCGGTCCCATCTGGTGGACCCCCAGAACTCTCATCGCTATGATGACTCTGCACGCTTCCCCCCGCCAAACTCGGCGGCCCCCCCACAACCGGGACATTCTCATAAACTGCCAACCAACCTGGAACCGTTTGGTCCTCAAGGCCCTGGTTACCGTAGATCATGTCGAAAAGACCGTTCATATCTGTAGTGACGGCACCATCTTGGATATCAGAAGAGGCAGATATCGCATCGGGAAGAGTGCTTGAAATACCAGGGATATGCGAGTCTTCAGCCACAGGGTTATAAAGTTCATATCCAATATCCCCAGGAGCCGAAGGCATGATACCCGATTGATGAATATTCATAACCGATGAATCACTCCTCCGCATTGACCCTGACACCGTCATCCGTCTCGACCGATCACTTGTCATTGAAACATTGCCAACACCCGCGAAATCATGTCCGTCAAAAACGGAATCCCCCGCAATTGAACTCGCCATTTCGCTATTCCTATTAAACATTGCAACCGGTCCACTGATACTGGATCGCCCAGCAGTGTGTGAGACTTGCGCCATACGCGACGGAACCCTCGGGGCAAATCCCCCAGTATGACTCGAGGCAACATGGGGAATCGCCTTACCCTTAGCAACGGATGTGGTGCTGACGGTGCCAGTCTCACTACGAGGACGGTGCAGCGACAAATCTCGCTCTTCGGGAACAAGAACGCCTTTGCCTTCTTCTAAACGAACAAAGGCAGCGGCAGCTTGCTTGAAGTCTTGAGAACCAGGGCATTTGAGGCGGAATAGAGACTTAACCACGAAATCAATAAGTGGAATGTATGTTTGCAAGGTAGTTGTAGCATTTGCTGGTGACATTTTGATGGCGTGGTTGTTGTTCATCATGATGCCTTCAATCAACAGAGAGAATCCAGCAAGAGCCAGGACATCAGCTTTGTTGAGACAAATAGCGAAGGCATAACGACGGGTTTCCAGTAGCTGGATAAGTTGAATTGTCCGTCTCGCAAACTTGCCGACGGCGATAACTCCCGTACCTGTAAACTGCAGAAACTTTTGTTCCACGACAAGACGGTTCACCAAGGTGCGAGCAGTGTAATACGCAAGAGACTATTGATCACATGTCGTTGTTAGTACTCGGATCCCCAGAAGGAAATTGCCCATCCCTACAAGTGCCACGAGGTTTGTGTCACCAAAGTAGGGATTAGGGTCCAGGCAAGTGTCAGCCGGAAAAACTTGGGGTAATTGCCTCCCAAACAGCACTTACCAGAATAGCCGAATGTTGGCCCGAGACAAAGTTGGTTGGTCTTGCAGGCACCTCGTCGCCAAAGTAGTATCTTTGTTGGGGTGGCAGGGTCAAATTCCATTGGCATAGCTCATGGTCGAGTGTTTTTAGGGTATCAATAGAGATTTCAGTAGAACAACCACTGTAGGCGTAGTCAATGATCTTGGCGAGGATTCTCGCAAGTTTGAAGAGAGAGAGAGCATTAGAGACCCGGGTTTGAGAATTAGGGAGAGTTGCTTGGGTTCCACTTTCGAGAATGTTCTCGTCGTCCACATTAATGGGATACTCAGTTTGGACCCACTGGTCATTAATGAGACGAGGAAGGCCCATAGTAGCAGCAGCGAAGCTAGAAAAAAAGTTAGTATATATAGCACGACCAACTTTTAAAATAAAGTGAATGACTTACCAGTCAACTGTATACAAGCACCAAAAGACTTTCTTTCTAGTTTCTAGAGTTAAAGTACTAAATGAGAAATGCCTTTGCTGGTGCTGTAATCCCAGTCTTTGTGCAATGCTCACGGCAATCCCACGATAGTATTGCACTTGGCAATGGTGGCCCTTCAACATGCAATAAATCAGAGCCATAATTACACACTGCAGCGTCTCCATCGTCTGATTCTCCATTAATGGGCCTAATAATCTTTGCCATTGTCTCTCACACAATGCAATGGCTTCCACCTCAGACTGATCCAAGGAGATCCCTGCAATACTCAACACCAAGAAGACTTGACATAATTTCACAGGATCCTTGACTCTCTCAGCATCCCGGGAGTACTGCTCATAAATCGCCAAGAAATCAGGCCGATGGAGCACCGGGAATAACGGCGCCCATTCTTGGAAGAAAACATTTACGCACCGGTCGGCAAATACTTGTCCTGGGTGCGCAAACGGGCCTAATGACACATCGCGGGCTCCTGGTGTAGACCCGGGCGGACTTGGTGATGAATCCGACACTAATGGGGGGCATCCCAGTATATGCAGGAAGTAGCCAGGATTGAAAGATGGACAGCTCTTTGCTCTCTCTTGCATCAACCGGCGGAAAAGTTCTAAAGGATGCTAATTAGAATAATGACACATAATAAACCTGTGACAAGGCAGATGCCATGCCTACCGGGTAAATGCGGGCTTGGTGAGGGGTTGGTGAGTCACGTGATAGCTTACCGATGATGTTCTTGCCGGAAGACGATCCCATAAAAAATGAGTCTGAAACCTCGACGCCGAGGTGGAGGGATGGTGGGCCAGTGCGGAATGAGGGAAGAGTCTTAGTTGGTTGGCTGATGGGAACTTGTGACATGGATGGAGATGCTGTCTTCCGGATATCGGAAGATCCAGGCTTCCCATGAGTTACCGAAGCCATTGATGCCGGGGAATTTGAACTGGGAGATAGCCGGTTAAGGTCCTGAGGACTAGAAGCCTTGGTATCTTCGTCTTTGGATTTTCCGAGGAATTCCAACTTTTCGTCTTTTGTACTCATCTCGTACCGGAGATCTCTGTTTTCTTTTTCGAGGCTACGAACTCGCTCTTCTAACGATTCTGTGTAGCCACGAGGGAATGCTCGTCTGGACAACTTATCTGATGTCTTGCATTCAAAGCCAGAGGTTGCGCATTGGCTGCATGTGGGGCGTAGGCCATCGCAGCGGATCTTCTTGCTGCGACAGCGATCACAAGCTTGGGCAATGCGGCTCTGGGAGCCCTTGCCAACTTGGATCACTTTCATGGGCATAATCTCAGACATGATGGAGAGAAGGTGTGTGTGAGGAGTAGGTAAGTGGGACGTCTAGTGGGGGTTTTTATAGCAGCTTCCCGGAGAACTCGGGTGCTGGGGAGCTGGATAGTTTTTGATGTACCAAAATAAGTGGCTCGGGAAGGGGAATAGTGCTAGATAATATGGAAACAAGAATGAATAGGAAGAAAACGGCGCTGAAGTGTAGTATTCTTGGGTTGCGGTTGGTGGATACTCTTGTTCCGCGGTATATCAGATTATGTTCTAAACAGGTTAATGGTCTGTTTGGAAAAGGAGAGGGGAGGTCAGTTGATAGAACTCTGAGTTGTGTGGATCAGGAGTTTGCGGGCTGCGGGGGTGATAATGTTATTTCCGGGTTGATACGGAGATGTGGATATTATAGAATCCGGTAAAGAGCAAGATATGGAGGAAAGAATATGTAACTGAATTATATAAACGACGGAGAAGTCGATGGGAAAACGTATAGACAATGTGATGTGCTTATGTGAATCGATCACGATGTGAGATGTCAACAATAGCAGAAGTAGCGTGGCAGGTGTTTATTGCGAAGAGCGTATAAACAAGACAGCGTGATTAATTAGAGTAATAGTAGGTCATCAAAAGATAAATAGGTGAAGCATAAATAATATGGAAGCCAGAGTTTAATATTGAACGGCCAATTGTGTTGGAATCGTGAAGTTAGCGTGTATAGTGTGCTGGGCACCGCGGCATCTTTATATCCCACCCTAGAAATCCTTACATGTGGATTTTCCGGGGAAAATACAAAAATCGATTTAATCCTTTGAATTATTCCCAGCATTGAGTCCTCTTTCCGCGCTCCCTGATTGGCCATCTTCCTTCCCGACTACAGGGCACGAGGGGATATACAAGTCGGCGAAAAAGAAAATAGCTCTAAAATCTCCTATAAAGCCTCCTATGCTGAAAGAGAAGGAACAACAAAATACTTGGCTCTCTCAAGGCAGCTAGACAGATGTGAATACTACTTCCTGTAGAATAACGCAAGCCTACTGTCCTCTTCAGAGACCTGTGATCCCAAAGGGCCAACCTTGCTTCGTCCCAACGATGAGAGGTGTGGCTTCTAGGTGGAGTTCACAAGCGAGGGTATTAGTCGATTTGGAGGCTTGGACTCGCCTGGAATTATTAGGTTCCAAAATGTTCTTTTCTCATACAGCAAAGCTTGAAAGGAGGGCGTGGATTTTGTGGTGAGACAAGTGACGCTGCATGGGGGCGATCGTCGCATGTCTGGGGTGGAATCTGGGGTTAAGGATACCGTACCGAAGAGCGCCGAGAAGGGTGTTTGTACACATACAGTTGGTATTCTGGTACGAACAAGCTTATGCACGTAGATCAAGTGACTTGATGCTCCTGACCAGCTTTGCCTCTAGCTGGTGTTATTGTTGTCTTAATTGAAGTATCTCATGTACTAATGCTCACAACATAGAATCAGTGGCTCACTAACTATATTTCCAATGAAGCACCTTTTGTGTCATGACAGGCTTTTGCGTACCACTCTACCAATAGTCATTTTAAGTACAGAAACTTCTGCGCCTTTGATTACTCGCAATCTGCGTCTTTAGCAGTCCGAGCCGCCGAGCTCCTATGAGGCCCAACAAACAATCAGTAACCGATTCAGACCACGACTCTAGTTATCTCACGCATCTTTGTACTTTCCCCCACAACGTTCCCGTCGTCTCTAAAAGCCCGTTCCTTCCCCGGGCTACAACATCCTTTTTCGCCACATCAGCGCCTTGCCCTTCCGTTCTCTCCCATGAGCGCTGCAAGCGAGCATCACGCCTGGCCAATTCGGAATCACAAGGTTTGCGAGCGTTTCGTTTTTTTTTTTGTTTGGGTAGTGTTCGCAGAGTTGCATTCAGAAGGCTTGTATGAGGTCGTTGACGATATAAGTCGCGAGTCTAGGTCTTGGCAACGGCGATCCTCTGGATGGGCCGTCGGGCAGGGATCGTCAGGCGGATACTTTGCATGGGAGCTGGCGTCTCATCACAGCCTTTTAGGACTACTGCTGGCAGTTTTGGAGCACGAAAGTAGAAGAGAAGAGACCTATAGCGGCTGGTCGATTGATGACCGGACTGGGACAAGAGGTCGGTGCTTTGATAGCGAGAAGGGATCTGGCAAAGAGCCTCACGATAGTTGGTTCTGGAATAAGAGGTCACGAGGATGAGTGATATGTTGATTGGATTTAGGTGGCTAAAGAGGGTTATTAGGGTTTCAATTTAGGTGGCAAACTCTTGGCCGGTGAGGTAGCTAGTGGTACATGGTTTGGTGCTACTATAAAGGCAACTCTGCGGCTAACGCACTACAAGACCGGACATATCGTGATGTAAAGGTGGAGAATGACAGGAAGAATACTTGTCCGGTCAGCAAGGAACGCCCGACTACCCAGCAGCTGTGTTGGTCTCCCTCTTCTTGTCCCGTAATATCTCTTCCTCCTCAACCAATTATCCAACCAACTAGCCAGCCAACCAAGGCCATGAACAAAGAATCATCCTGATATGAAGATGTGTTTCATGGGCAGGCAAAAATATGAGAATCCGGGGTCAATGATGAATGAAAACAGCAGTGGTGCCAGACCGAATCCTTCGTGGATGCTGCATGCTCGAGTCGATATAAGCCATTCCCGATTAGGAAAGCAATCAAGTTGACTTTCCAGTGTGATCCCGTGCCCTGCGGGCCAGGGTGCGAAGGAGAAAAGAAGGGAGACAATTTGGTTGATGGAGGGGGCGTGGCTGGAGGAAAGGCGAGGTGTGGGAGTTGTGGAGTCGTGGCACCAACACGAGAATATCGAGATGAGAGAAGAGCTTGAGTACTGGTGAATGTGAAAGGTATCTGGCCATGAAAGGGGCGATGAAATGAGTAGAAATATCACGTATTGTCTTGAGTGTGACGCTAGACTCAAAGTCAGTCGATTATGGGTGACATGTCACTATCATGGTTTCATTAGAATGCCACTATTTTCCCAACAGGTTCGGTAAACTACGGAACGACACTAAATGGAGGCGGGAGGCCCTTTACTTGTTGCGAAATCTGGGGTAATGGTGATATCCCCAGATTTTCAAACTTTGCCATGAGTTATCACAGCGACGTAATTGGTCTCCCCGCCTTTTCGGCTAAGTCCCTGATCCATCAACGAACCAACTAGTGGCCCGCCATTACCTTTGCCGTCGCCAGTATATCATCTCACCTTCTGGTATCCTTTGGAACCTGCCACTATCATCACACTTCTGCCACTATCATCACACTTGTATTCCTCTCGCCACTGCCCTGCTCAGCCCAGGCCACAACCTGTTGTGGTCTCGGGAAGAGCAGCCCTTTTCTAGCTCTCATCCATCGCCACCTCGTCAAGTACCAAACAAGAGGCATCACGAGACCACAAGCCACGCCAGGCACCCCCGCTCCTCGGACAGCTGAGGGGGCAACAGGGCTCCACATGCACCAAGAATAATAATATAGCTAGTAAGTTCGTGTTATGGTCTCAAACTACGTAGAGATCCGCATCGTATCTACAGACGAATCCATCAAAATAGCTTTCTGCCAGACAGGAAATGTATACGGTGTCTGTTTACATATTCCGCACAGTCTCCATGCTCTCATCACACACCCCTGTTGAAAGCTAGAGCTCTCAGTCTTTTTAGATCTTTAGAATATAGCTTGATATTTACACAGAGCAAAGCCACTTCTTTTCATGGTTGATAATTAAGACACGACTAAATATACATTCATTGATGTTCTACTATCACCAACTTCCCGTACACCATCCACTACATTGGCCCGGGAAGCTTATTCTCCCAATAGCAATTGCCGAAGAATCTGGACGAAAGGAACTTTCCTGACCCCATAGTCTTCCATGTTGCTTTCAGAATCTGGGCAAGCCGCCGTTATCAACCGTTGGCGCCGTGAACTTAAATCTGGGGTAAGGCAGTCACCCTCCTTTCCAGCACACCCTTTCTCGTCATCTCTTCCCCGGATTCTCAGCACGCTAGAAGGCACCACTCCTGTCTCACCCAAGAGTTAGTCAGTGAGATTTCCCTAGGTGTTCCATAAATTTGGGATCCCATTACCCCGGATTTTACTGGTGTGACTTCCAATCAGACGATGAAAACAATAGTTTGACGTAACGAAAGATTACTATGTACAGCATTAGGGTTACGGTAATGTTCTCTCTAGTACGCAAAGTTGTCCGACATGGCTGGAGGGAGCCAAGGGCAGGGGCGGGTAAATTAGTTTCTTGTTGGGTGTCAGACGATGGACAATCCAGATGGACAAAGTTCCAATTAGACATTTACGTCCGTTGCACGTTTAGTGATAGGTACATCCTTTATCGCGTGCCTTCCCTCTCTTGTCTGTTTCCTTTTTTTCTTTTACCCCATAATCGTGTGTGCACGAGACCCCGAGGTCTTGGTAAAAATGGAAGGGACTTACAAAATGCCTGCCAAAGATGCAGCCCAACCATCTTTCAAAGGACGTGCCTAAAGAAATACTTCATGATAATCTCCTACATAACCCACGCATTTTGGCTTCCGACTCCACCGAGAACACATTTCTACTGACTCAGATTCACCTGTCAACCCACGCAGCCCTGTCCGGCATGTCGCTTCCCACCAACCACCCAAACAATCAAGAAAAAAAAAAGGGTATCCAGTAAAAATCCCCCTAGCTTTTAGCTCAGTGGAATCTTATATAAGCCAATTCCGCTCAGGACAGCAACATGTTCCTGTCATTCCCAATTAGGAAATTCTCCGTTCACGCGAACTTCCGGCTATTGGAATTGCCGAGAGAGGGTTAGGGTTTGCACATATCAACCAAGGGCTATGGTGATAGCCATGCTAATCACAGTAAGGTTGGCGTGATGGGGCAAACTGTGTACAAATCAGTCCTTTCAGCATGAGTACAAGTAAGAAAAAAAGCGCGGGGCTTGAGATTGTTGACCGGATATGTAGTGAATTGTCAATGCATTAGATGAGTATCCACTCAGATAGGCCAGTTTAGCCAAGATCTTCTCATCCTGCCACCTCCTCCTCCCGCTCTTTGTATTTTTTTCTGGAAGGAAATTGATAGTCATATATACTTCACGATCCAGCACCCGGGCGTTGGCACTCAGAACGTAACCGTAAGTTACACCTTCCCCGACTTCAAACGCCTAAAAAAGCAGTTCAAGACGACGACGCTGGCCACATGTTCTGCTAATAGCGGCCATGTCGCATCGCGCACATTCCTGGCCCACCAGCTGCATGACATGGGTTCTTGTCTCCACCCAAAACCCACTACATTGATTTAGAACTCCCCCCAAGGGAGTCAAGTTTATGATGACGAGGACCAGGGCGGTTACTTTAGGTTTAAGTTGTGCTGGAATTGATAACTATTTTGGGCGATGAATGTAACGCTACAAGGGGCATTGTTAATATGGAGAGGAGATCGTGACCTTTTCACCATTGGCAATAGTGACGATATGGTGGTTATATTAATGCATCAATTGGGTACCGTAGTGCAAGGAAAGGGTAGTTAGCGCACTAGTAACTAGTGTCTTCCGATGGAAATAGGGCTTCCCCAGATTCTGCGAACTTCCCCAGATTCCCCAGATTTTTCCAACAGTTCCACAGCCACCTGAAGAATTCACTCGCAGTCTTATGACCATGTAAATACCTGATGAGATTCCCGGTCTCACTCTCACCTCATCATGAATTAACCATTTGCACCATCCCTCCCTCCGCAGTTTCCAGCCTCAGTAATAATTATATATCACCATCGATCGTGTTTGCCTTTCCCGAGAAAATCCCATCAAGGCTTTCCAACTTTGCCAAGCCGTTGCTTTCATTCATCCTTCTCTCCTCATATCCCACGCGCAATCTGTCTTGACCTCTCCTCCTGGCGATAGCCAAATAAACTCATTGTAACGCCGGCTCTGTAACACAGAAGATCCCGAGGACGTTCCGGTACGCGCCAAGAAAGTCTGAGGGTTCTGTATGCGCTGTAAGACTCTGGGGGTTATATAGTGTGCTATGTACGCCTTGTAATACTCTTCCTAGCGATACCGTGGGGCACCGTGATATTTACATCTTTTGAATACTACTGTACTTGAAGAGCTATGCACATTTATGCGATCCCAGATTGCTGACCAATTTAGGCTATGGGAAAACAATATACCGAGAGAGTCCGGAGACAACTAAGACTCATGATAAGGAAATGACTCCCTCAGTAAGGTATCGTTTCATCCATATCTCGACATGAGATTGAATGAAAATAAAATTTCAGATCCACCTTCATTATACAGTGTTCATTCGCTGCTCCATCTATTCCTCCATTCCTAATTTCAGCCTATAGACCCCCCAGAGTCCTGTCGGTACGCCCTCATCTCCCAATCACACGCCCCATAAGATTCCTTCACCTGCATGAACAGCACAGATCGTCTATTAGTGTTTACTATTCTATACATTGATTCTGTAGTGGCCACTAACTGATGAACCCTCCACTATTCAACACCATAATAATTTGTTTGCCTTCCCAACACCCTCCTGTCCGGATTTTGGGGTATCATCCACATCCGTAATTGTCACCGTGTACCTTATTTAACTAAAATCTTCTTCATTGTCGTCTTCCTCCGTCTGGCCGCCCGATACCTCCTTTTTTATACCGGTTTCTTCCGTGGAGGACTGTGTGTTTTCGTGCTGATCTTGAAGGAGCTTCACGACTTGTTTTGGGTTAAGGGTACCGCCGTTCATGAGAACAGTAAGATAGGCTTGGACAAGTTCGTTACTAGTGAGTTCAGTAGCCTGTGATGTCATGTTAGTATCAAAGGGCCATGTGTCTCTGCGGGCTTGAACCAAGGGATAACAAACCTGGGCTGTAATGTACTCGAGCGCGGTCTGTAGTAGGTGGGCTTCAGTATAGGCAAACTGAGCGGCAAGGCCATACTCGTAAGGCTCTCCTTCCCACAGCTCCTCGTGCTTGGAAATATCAAAATGCTGGGCAATCTTGTCCAAGTTATCTCTCAGCAGCCCCTTCATCAACTCCAAGACACGGAACTGAATAATTGGGCCAATGGGGTTCCCCTCAAGCAACTTCTGCCCATCTCTCGCTTTATCAGTGACATCAACATCCTCTAAGAACATGCGCAGTTCCTCAGTACCATCAACAGTCTGCGCGACCTTGAAAGTGAGGCCATCCTCAGCATTCAGTCCAATCAAATAGCCAAAAGGGCATTCCCAACCCGTTCCCAATTCTTCCCAGTCCTCAAGGTCCTCCGGAAACACTATCTTCAACATTGGCCTTTCCTTGAAGACCTCCTTCTTGGCTTTTCCCAATGGGTCGTCCTGTAATGGTCCCCCAGTAATCGGAATCATCAACGGCCTCACGGCCTCTTCCATCTCAAACATTCCGTAAGCAAACAAAAACTCTGTTGCCCCACGGTCCATGCCGTAGTTAATGCACACCTGCTCACCTTCCTCGATAATCTCGCCCTCCTTCACTACCAACACGACATCGCCCGTCTCCCCATCACGATCCCAAAACGCCTTCGCGTCACTCGAATGGTTCGCCATATCCAAAACCGGCACCATGACAACACCGAGCCCGGGAACCTCCAGAGCTCTCGAACGATACCAAGCATCCGCTAGCGACCACACGCGCGGTCCAATAGTCTGCGGTGTGTCATCGTTGTCGGAGAAGGCGATGTTTGGGAGGGATGCAGTGATTTCGCAGGCTTCCCAGGCGGTGCGGAAGCGGGTGAAGTCGTTGGAAAGACTGTGGAGTTTGGCAGTGAGGACAGGGGCAAGCTCGGTACCGGAGAGGAGGGGAAGAAGCTCAGTAGGCCAGAGGGTGGGGGTGCTAAGGGTAGTGGGGAGGAAGTTGATGTAGGAGGTCCAGGGGATGGGGAGGAGGGTTAGGTCGGTGTGGGCAGTGATAAATTGAAGAGCCAGGAAGAGCGTGAATTTTTCACGAGGAGACTACAGGTTGTTAGATTCTTGTTACTTTTAGTAGGAAATATTGATGACATTTGGCGTACCCGAGGGCCGAAGGCCTCCATTAAGGCCTTGAACTTAGATTCAACTTTGGCGAATTCATCAATGGCACTAAGCGACAATACATTGCCCTCTGGAACCCTAATGACAACGCCATCCCGATATCCCTTCTCACCAATCGGTGTAGTCCCATCAATCTTCTCAGATGCAATAACTCCATTGCCAATAACTTCATCCACCCTCCTAACTTCTGCCCCCTTCAAAATCACCCCATTGAATGCACACCAAGCCGACAGCACCACCTCCAAATCCATCTTCCCTTTATCATCCAATTTAACAGACATTCTAAACGATTAAAGATGAGAGAATCGTCAAACTCCATTCACATCTTCGACAATCTCAATCTCAATGTCAATAGCGGCCAACAATGTCCCTCATCCATGACGTCGGGAGTTCCCCGCTTTTCCACTATCGATATGAGTCCATAGACCCACTTAATTCCCCGAAATAGTAGTTACTTTAATTGGCCCGCTCGTACGACGCTATCAAAGGAGCCCCGCTGCGAGCGGAATTGTATTGCAGAATTTTTAAAGTGGTGATTTCGGGGCGCGTAGTGCAGTATTGCTTGATAGTGGCGTTATCCCTTGTATTTACTATCTTTACCGAGTGCCTACTTTTTTTTTGTGCTATTCGTTATTTCTTTTAGAGTGTATTTCTGACTGGTTGTTTTGAGTGGCGAATTTCATGTTTAATTGCTGAAGCAAACCCAAGTCCCTAAGCAATTAACCCCACTACGACCAGCCCGTGACCTCCGACTATTCTCCGGAAATCTAACTTCTTGCGACACCCAAAAATATGCCCCGTGACCCGCTCATCGGTCTTGTCGGCAAGCCCTCTGCCGGCAAATCCACCACTCTCAATTCCCTCACCGACGCCTCCTCTAAAGTTGGTAAGCCACCCACTCATACCCGTGACGTCACCGCTATTCGCTAACTCGTAGTTCTTCCGTAGGCAACTTCCCGTATGTACCCTAATCAGCCTACGAACAATATCATGCGATACTGATAATCCCAGCTTCACAACAATTGACCCCCAACGCGCGATTGGCTATCTTCAGATTGATTGCGCTTGCTCCCGATATGATTTATCCGCTAAATGTAAACCCAACTACGGTTCTTGCGACAACGGACGGCGTTCCGTACCTATTGAACTTCTTGACGTTGCCGGTCTAGTTCCTGGTGCTCACGCGGGCCGAGGACTAGGCAATAAATTCCTGGATGACTTGCGTCACGCAGACGCTCTAATTCACGTCGTCGATGCATCTGGAACTGTGGATGCGGAGGGGAAAGAAACCAGGGGTTATGATCCGTCAGTCGACATTGCATGGCTTCGCAGTGAGATCGTTGCATGGATTAAAGGAAACCTTATTGAGCGGTGGCCGGGTATTAGAAGACGGCATATGGCGACGAAAAGTACGGCGATTGACACCCTGAGACAACAGTTTGGTGGCTACGGAGCGAACCTGAAGCTAGTACAAAGGGCTCTTGATCGTTCAGGTGTAAAGGAGCCATTAGAAGATTGGGATGACGCACTACTGGATACGGTGATTAATGCCTTCATCGACGAGAAGTTCCCGACAGTCATCGCTCTCAACAAGATTGATCATCCGGACTCAGATAAGAACATTGCAAAGATTGCCAAGCAACAAGATCCAAACTCTTTGGTCCTTTGCTCAGCAGTTAGTGAGGTGTTTCTGAGAAAGATGGCCAAGCAAGGATACGTCAAGTACACCGAAGGATCCGAATTTGTCGACACTCGCGAGGACTTGATTGCCGATGGAGACCCTGAAGGTGGAAATCTCAAAGAGCTCGACGAAAAGAACAAGAATCGCATCGAGAACCTCAAGGACATGGTTTTGTACCGCTTTGGTTCAACAGGTGTCGTTCAGGTCTTACAAAAGGCTGCCGAGGTTCTGGGCCTGGTCCCGGTGTTCCCAGTGAGGAACATCTCGACGTTTGGATCAGGAGGGATTGGTGATACGAAGGCTGTGTTTAGGGATTGTGTTTTAGTGAAGAGTGGATCGGCAGTGGTAGATGTGGCGAGGAAAGTGATGGGGGATGCGCCGATTGCATTTGTGGAGGGAATTGGTGGGTTGAGAGTGTCAGAAGAAGATGTCGTGGGACCGGGCAAGAACGATGTAAGTCATGTTGGTGGTTACCGTATATGTGTATGTTGGACGATACTAACTGTTACTTATCTATGTATAGATTCTATCATTTAAGGTTGGTCGTGGTCAGTAAAATATGTTGTTGATACAGTGCGATACCCAATGAATAAACATTATAATCTAGCAATTGAATCTTCTTTTCAATGGCCTAGTCTGTAGCCTGAGGCTTGGTATGATATATTAAGTGTTTTATAAGGCCCACATGGATTTTATTGTATTATACAAACAAGGAATAGCCTAAATATTTTTTTTCTTAATGGTTCTATTCGTGTTGCTAACGCCCCTCCTTACCGAGGCTTGGATAACTCTGGCCATTGTATGGCAGGAAATGATGAGCCGATGTCCCAAATAGGTAATATGATATTGGCTCCAATTCCTGGTCGTATAGTGTTGGAAATTTTGGTTCGGAATAGGGGCTTTTGAATCATAATAAGGCTTACTATCGATGTCAATTCTGTATGAGGCCATGCGACTTGAAAGTTGTACAGTCAAAATTTATATCTCAAGTTGTTAACCAATAGCTAATTTTGGTTACTGAACTTGGAACTTTTAATCTTCCCAAGCTCGCTTAACACTAGAGATCTCAGATAGAAAATTGAGGCCTTTTTTTTCAGTACCATCTGATCCATAAAGTTGTACCTTTATACCTTCACTATTTTCATGAAACACACATTCATCCTCATGTATGACTAAGGCCATCCTGTATTACTCCACTAACATAGAAATCGAACGATTACCCGTGCACATGTGGATCCTCTAATCAGTCTAAATTAAAAGTATGGGGTATTCTTCCGAGTACATAGAAGAAAAGAAATAAATATTAAATAACAAAAGCTAACTCAAATACTGGCATATGGCTGTGGTGGTATCTCTATCGACGATCTCATAATCTATTTTCTTTACACGTGGCCGTCAAGGACAATCTCGGCCGCCAAGGGCCAACCCAAGACGAGCAGGTAAAATGCAGAGAATCTAAGAAGGGAAAAACAACTGTTAGTACTGGGCTATAGTTAACCTGGGTGTATGAAGTGAATACGTACGCGGCACTTTGCTGGACAGAGTTGGTGAGAAGCTTGTTCCAGTCGGGCTTCAGGGTAATTTGGGGTCTTGGGTGGGCAGCCTGGAGGGCAGAGCGAAGAGGGAAGACGGTAGAAAATTGGCGGCGGGAAGCCATGCGGAGGGCAGCGAGGACAGACATGTTGGATAAGTTGGATGATGTGAGAAATTGGAAGGAAATTTGTAAGAATCTCAGGTATTAAGACACAAGTCAAGAGATGAGAAGTGATGATGATGAATAGAAGACAAGGAAACAAGAACAAAACTACACAGAATCGGACGTGACAGACCCCTTTAAATAGTAAAGCTTATAGCTATTGTTTGACGGAGTATCCATCTAGACACCTCGATGCCTCATCGGCGAAGTTAGCATGTAACATCGGCGAAGCAGCCCCTTGGCTATTTCTGGATGGGGCCCGTATCCTCAGGTGGCATTTGCATAAATGTTGGTCATTAGGGAGTATTTTGGAGATTGGAGAAGTCACATGAGCGATTTGACCTTGTAACAGATAAGAATAAGTAGTTATAGTAATATTAATTATTGTTTTATTCGATGCTAAAGTAAGCTGTGGTGGTTATGAGTGGTCGCGGCTAAGCAGCCGGACTAATAAATGACAAACGCCTATCCCAAAGAATATTATGAAACGATGACTCCGCCCAGGAACTTCAAAAACAGAAAGATTTCTAGGCGTTCTGTAAAAGAACACTCAAACTCTCCCATTAGACGTGGCCGTCCAAAACAGCCTCAGCGGCCAAAGGCCACCCCATAACAGCAGCAAAGACACCCGAGAACCTATCAGCCAAAGGTTAGTTGCCTTCTATATCTCATATGAATGATTGATGCTAATAATACTTACAGGACGACACGCTTGCCAGCGTTGCCAAAAAGTCTGGCATAGTCCGGAGGGAAAGGGGTTTGGGTCATGGGGAGACGCTGGAATGGGTGGGGCTCAAAAGAGCGGGCGACGGTGCGCATTTGAGTGAGGAGGGAGAACTGGCGGCGGGAGGCGGCGCGAGCGGCGTTTGCAATGGGAGACATGGTGATGATAATGGTTGGTGGTAGCGGTGACTATAAGTGATAATTGGATAAGATCTCTGAGTAGGCGATTGTATAATCAAAAGACTTAGGAGGGTGCGGTTGGTAAGTGACTAGAGTCAGATTGTGGATCTGTTGATGATGTTGATGCTGATGGAGGACAGAGACGGTAATGTGTTCTTGCTGGCGATATCAGCATCTTTAAATACAAATTTGCCTCTCTACCATTAGCCTAAATCTCGGTCTTTGACGTTCATATGATGCCTCGTGATCATCTAATTCCATGAATATCTAATAGTTAGTACCAAAAACCACACCTTTCCATCATCATCATCAGCCCACAACCGTCCATCTAAATCCCCATTTGGAAATCCATTGATTTCTGATCTCCCTAACCAGCATCTTTCCGTGCGCATCTTATTCCGCCCTTCATCTGAATTCGCCCAGTATTGCATACAACACTTTCAAAAACACCAAGGCTCTTCTACACCCAATGTCGTGATAGTGGCCTGCCCGTCACCTGAGCGTGGTGTGTTCCATCCCCACCAAATTTTATCTTCAGCCAATAAGAACCCAGGGAATTCCTGACAACGTCTAAAGTGGGCTGATGGTCAACAGATGGACAGGGATGTTACATGGGCCATATTCCTAATTAGGAAATATGGGATCGGGGTGATGCAACAATGGGAATTCCGGGCTGAGGTTCCATGAATGAGTGGCTATTTTCAGGACGAAATATATAGAAGGGGGAGTCATGTGAGATAAGATTGATGGTATTTGGTGATGGTGACTAAGATTATTCCGGATGAGTAGGGAATATTCTACGGGGAGAATACGGGTGGCGGAGAGAGCCGAAAGAGATACTTTGTGTCGGCTGAGTTAGTGACCCTGGGGCGAATTTGGGTGGACTGAAAACGGAAAATCAACCCAGGCAATAATTGTCAAGATCAGGTATGCTGAAGCCTTATGATGAAGACGAACATTCTGGTGGATGAGATTGTATTTTAATATGAACTAAGTTGATAGACTGGCTGTGAGTTTCATTACCTCATCTCACACTATACAATGCGCTTCGAATTCCGTGATTAAAGCGATGTGTCAGCCATGCGCTGATGGCCTGATTTGTGTGGTATCAAACGCATAGGGCTTGGATATTAGAACATTTTTGACATGATGGGTTGAAGTTGAATCAGTATTGGATTTTAGTTTGCTTATGACTATGACACCTCATGATATTGTCACGTCAGGTTACAATGTTGGATTGTTAAACCCAAGTGTAAATGTTGTGTCACCATGAATCATTCTCAGAATCTGTTGTATACTTCTTCATATGTATGAGCCTATCGTAGATTCAGTAGGGTTATGGTTTGGATCTATTAGTCAGCAAACCCGCATTAGCATCAGCAGTACTGACTAAGCTGCATCACGTGAAAATTGATAATAAAGACCCTAATAAGACCCTAATGTCACAGGATCATGCGGCAAACTTTCCCGTTGAATTACCGAGCCGCTTGATCCAACCGCCGTCTTGGTACTGAGCGGCTATTTCATATTGAACAAGCATTGCGACAAGTCGGCAATCATATCCCGAGCCCAAGAACGAGGAACATGAGCCAGGGGCCACATTCTACATGGGTTGTCAATATAGTTGATGACCACATAGACTCTGGAGGATTCCATCATCAATGCATCAATGGAGATCGGCCACGTCAAGCTCTGTCTCATGGGCTTGACCATGAATGTTAAAGCGCTTGACGAGTAATGGACTCGTGGTAGGGGATCATATGATGGCCTTTGTGTACTATGAAATGGATAGCAGCCTATGAACAATCCACTGAGCCATTCAGGTTAAAAAGAAGCCTAAAAAATGCCTTGCCAAAATGGCCAGGGGGCTTGTTCCAATCTTGCATAATATTTTTTAGATTATCCTGCTGCCTTGATGCAATATCACCATTCAACCCGTTAATCATCATGAAGCTGTTCATCTCATCGCCCCTTGTCATGACCACCCTCCATGATTCCTGGCTGCTCATAAACACAACTATGATCTCATGGCGCCGCAACCCACCTTGAATTTGGATTGTCCGCGGACCCACTCCGTTGTCACGTGCTGAGACGTTCTACGGCAACAATGACGTGTGCGACCAGAAATAGAGCAGAAATAGAGGCTGGGGGGCGGGGAAGGATGGCGGAGGGTTATCACGAGCTATACCTAATGAGAAAGGAATTTCACAAGCAGAAGAGAATGCAATGAAATCAAGAAGTACCTGATACATACATACTCTGCACGACCTGGGCTGGCCTTGGGTTGTGTGTTGGAATGCTGTGGTTGATTAAGGAGGAATGGGGTGGTTGGATTCCGGCAGTTGTGTGCCGAGGGGTTCCAGCTTAGTTGGTAGTGGAGAGCTGTAACAGGGCATATGCCGTTTTCGGGGGGTGCTAGGAGGAGAAAACGAGATGAGGTTAGGTGGCTAGGATTGAACGGGAAAGGATATGCATGTGGTAATTCGTCGTTTAGATTGGTTTAGATTGGGGATGATGATGTCAGGAAACGGCAGGTTAGTGGCAAGTTTGTGGATGCCATGGCTCAGAGCATATGGTGAATAACATCATGGATGAGACTATGAAAAGCTTTAGAATTGACCAAAGGCGATTCTACAGAGTTTCTCGATTGTAATCAAGTAATACAAATATCACCAACTCCCCCGCATCTAAAACCAAATCCGAGTCTCTTTTCTGGACTATCAAGTACCATATACTTCAACAAATAATTGCAATCCTTCAGTCGAGACCCCAATCAGCCTCGATCTAGACATTATTATTTTATTTTATTTCTGACATCATAAGTACCGTTTTTTTTTCCAAAACAAGCCAGAAGCTTTGTTGCTTGCCAGCCAATTGCAGTGACGAATAGCCAACGCCAACCCCATACCAAGCCGTCTTCCGATACAACCGACCAATTCGGCTTCCCGCCTGTGCTCACTAATTCAAGTATTAAAGAGACGAGGCCTGGCTTGTTCAATTGTGTTGGCTTCCTCTCTCTTTGTCCTTTCATTTCCCAGATCATACATACACACATAATTCAAAATGGCTCTTACTCTTTCGTAAGTATTTTCTACTTCCTATCTAGCGTCGCCTAGCGAAGCTGCATCTTCCCTAGCCTCCTCACATCATGAACTTCATACTAATTAATTATTGTTTTTTTCTGTAGCGATATCTGCAAGTTTGCTGTTGCTATCATCTTCCCTCCCCTGGGAGTGTGGTGGGAGCGTGGCTGCCACAGCGATCTTGCCATTAACATCCTTCTGACCATCCTGGGTAAGTTTTCAAATCCTTATCTAATCATCACGACTATTGCTTCACCATTGGTATTGCTGTTGGGTTTCAAAGTTGCCTCTCCGGAACTTCCGGAAATTCCCATGATTTTACTTATACACTGTTTGCACATTTCACGTCGCCATGACATCACAATGCCCCCAAACACCAATCAAATATCGCCACCTGTGCCTAGCATCTTACTAACCACCTGTGCCACATTTAGGTTACATCCCCGGTATCATCCACGCAGTCTACATCATTTTGAAATATTAATCTGATGTATTGATTCATCTTTCTCGCCTCGCCGTATGCAGACCGGCACCGCCGTTTCCACCTAGCGGCTATGCCGGATATGCTTGTTCGGACTGTTGTTTGGGTCCGGCAGTGCAGTGCCGGCTTGGCGTTGGGTACTCGCAACAGGGATCCACTTTTGTGCAGCGGGCAGGGCACCGCTGCTGAAGGGCGTTTCTGGAGTTTTTTTTTTCTTTTTCATAATGGGCGAACTATGGGATATTTTGATACGAATGTTACTTACGAGTGACTAGTTTTTGACGTTAATTTAATATCAGTTTTAAAATCGCTAATTCAAATGATGGATGCTTCTGTGATTATTTGATGTTGTGGCAAAAAAATAGTACTCGATTTGAAGCGCAATAAGGTTGAATTCTGACGCGAAAACAGGGAATATATTTCCAACCACAATAACAAAATAATATAAAACTAAATATCCAAAGAAAAAATAACCACAGTAAAACATAACAAACGCCGCTTCAGATGCGAGATATGTCCCAAACCAGAAAATAGAACCAGCCCATCACCACCTTTTCGCCCATCCAATTCTTTCTCTAATAACTATATACGGGCTATTCTGCTTACGCCGTGCCCATCATCAAACTCTCCACCATACCGTTCGTCACCGACGCCTGCTGCGCCCGCTCCACCTCCTGCTTCACCTTCCTCCTCAACGATCTAAATCCATCCCTCAATTCACTGGAATCGTCCGCATGCTGCGCATACAAATCCATCATCAAGATACCAACCTCGGCACAAACATTGACGTACCGAGGGTCCATAATGTACTTGCAAACCCACTGCAGCACCGGCGTCACTCCCCGCTCATCCCTCCCTTCTAACGCTGCTCTCAACGCACTCCGATGTCTCAGAGCAATAAGCACAGTCAACACAGTCACCGGCTTGTAATCCCCCTTTGTCCTGTCTAAAACCGCATCCAACGCCGCAGCGTAATGCCCGTGGCGCAAATCCTTTTGCCACGCCCGCTCCTTCTTAGTCTTCCCAGCCCCACGCTCCTCGGCAATGACAACATCGGCGCCCTCGCCAACAAGATCCAGACGCTTACGCAGCGACAATGCGCGCTTCTTCTTGTTGTTCTTGGCATCATGGGCGGCGATGGTCCCTGAAAGCAAAGCTTCCATTTCCCGTTCGCGCTCTTTGGCCTTGGTGGCCTCGGCACCCGTGAGACGGGTGCGGATTGACAGGGCGCCCGAAGCCATACCAACAGCCAGGTGTCTATCGACCGCATCGGCGCCGTGGCCAGCGTCGACGACTTGGAGGGAGAGAATAGGCGAGGGATACTTGGTGGTGTTGACAACGTTCCACCCGGTGGTTTCGAAAACCTTGACGTGACCATCGAGACCACCGGAGAGGACACGGCGGCCACCAGAGGCCAATGACAGAGACGTGACGGTCTTTTGGTGGTTGGAAATAAGATGCAAGGGGCGACCGGCGACAAGGTCAAGGACGGAGATGTTGTTGCCAGAGGCGGCAAGAAGGGTGGTACCAGAGGGCAGCGCAAGGACGGTTTCAATAGGATCCGCATGCTTAAAAGTCATGGCAGCGGAGCCGGAACCAGGCGAACTAGTACGAGGATCCCAGATCTTCACGGTGCTATCATAGGAACCAGAGGCAACAAGAGACGCCATACTACCGGGTAAGAACGTCGCCGACCGCACGTAATCAGTATGGCCGTGGAATTTCCGCGTGGGGGTATTCGCCGTGAGGTCCCAGAGGCATACAGAGCGGTCATCAGAGGCGGAAAGGACAGTCGTGAGCTCTGTGGGAGAGAACTTGGTGACCCAGACGGGCTGCTTATGGTGCGACCAGGTGCGCAGGATGGACCGGGAGTTGACATCAAAGATTTGAATTTTACCAGTGTCTTCACCGGCGACAAGGATGCGGCCGTCGCGGCGGACTTCACCAGAGCGGGCAATATCGGAGAAACGGGCGATGTTCTTGACGGGCTTGCGCGTGCGGATAGAATAGAGCTGGATACGGGTACCGGAAGTGACAGCGAAGAGATCGTTGTTGGTAGTGGTGGTAGAGGCGAGAAGGGGGGACGAGAAGGCGGTAGAGGAAGGCGACGAGATGTGCGTAACAGCTTGGGAACCAGGGAGGGAAAAGAGCAGTTGGTTCTTGAAAGACTTCCAGTAGCGTTGCTCGGCAGTGAAAGGGGAGGGTCCCTGAGCAAGCTTAACCTGCTGCAGGGGGGCTACAGAGGTGGCCATTATGTCTGGTTATAGAAAGTCGTGATGGTTGAATTTGGTGGTTGTCGCAATTGTCGAGATGGACGGGCGGGAGTTAGGTACAGCGCAGAGATATGAGGTAAAAGGATCGTGATCAAAGGTCTGTAGTAAGTCAAGTTGCGAAGAATGATTCGCTGCGCACGAAAAATTAAATCGGCTATGAATAAGCCACACGATTTCAATGGTATATGCAAATCACGAAACCCAAGCGCTATCACCAAGTCCTCTCTGCAAAGCCTCTGCAGCGCAAACCAAAACTTTTGCTATCCTTCAGATTTTTTTCTGAGTTTCTTATCTTATCAGCTGCTGACATAAGGTGGGGTCTTGTACATGGAGAATTAGGGTTAGAAAACAAAACAGAAACCCTGGCGTCTTTTGGAGATCGGTAAGATGAAAGACGAGTTGGAGATGGTGATACATACACATGTGAGTGTATTTGACATTTTGATATATCGAGACATGCAAATTTTCAAGAGATATATATTGCGACAGGGTATGTATTTAATAAAATGTAAATATGAAAACAAAGCAGAACCTCTGCGATACGCCGTCGCAGCCCAAACTCCATTCCATTTCGCGACGCGGCCTCCACGCCGTTTGGAACGCAACAACGCAAGATGTAACATGTACAAGCAACCGACCCCTTCACGAATCAACTTCATAAGTAAGCTGTGGAGATTCTTATAGCTTGGCCGTCTCAACAGTGCCGACCTTGTACTTCTCGCCGTATTTCTCCAGCACGCCCTTACCGTGGTATTTCCAGAATGCTTTGGTGGCGTCTTTGCCAGCAAAGCGCTTCAGAATTCTATCGCCACCGGGGTGCTCTTCGAGGAAGTCTGTATTTCTTGTTAGAGAGGCTTCGTAGTGACACGGTCGGAAAAGGGGGACTCACTGGTAACATCATAGACCTTGGAGTCAATAGACAGCCAGAAGCCATTGGCGGCATCCTTGTGCTTTGCAACATCAGCAGCAGAGAAAGCAGACATTTTAAATGAGGGTGGGTGGGTTATTGTCTAAGTGATTGTACGTATATGTGAATCAAGATCAACCCTCGGATGGGATTAAAAATTATATGAGATATAAATCACTGATATGATAGACCTGAGGCAGGCACAACAACCTGGAAGTGGACCTGGCCCTTTTATACTTGAAATGCAGGAACTATTTTGGTTCATCATTGCCGGCGCTGGGGTTTGGAGGCGAGCCGAGGCTCACTGACTTTTCTGGAAGATGCACAAGCAGGGCGGATTGAAAGAGAAGCATTGGGATTCAAGGGAGTTAGAGGAATGACATAATTTCTAATGTGAGTTCTTAATAATTCCGCTTACATGTGATCTTTAGAACCGGCTACTATATTTATTTAGGTGAGTACTCTATTTTGGATTTTCCCTGAGTTGGAGATGTCATGATTCCTTCCCTTTCCTTCCCTCTGGCCCCTGTGCTGAATTCGGAAGTATCAGATTGGGGCTTGAGCCATCTAAAACCAAGAGCCAATAGTAATGCACGAATTGTTCATCCCAGGTCAACGTCATGCTAAAACAGACAATTGTTCATTTCTACAATGTCTATATATACTTGTTTTTTTTTTTCATTTTTAAATGAAGTAAATCGTCTATAATGAGACAAGAACTCCTCTATTCATGGCGTCCATAAAAATGTTGGCAAATTGGGATGTCTTCCCCCGGCAGTCACTTTGTTCCCTCTTCTCCATAGCCTTGGGAAGCCATTCTGTGATGTTCTTGATACGGCTTTCATTCTGTTGTTTAAAACGTTAGTAATTTTATTCAATGTATCGTCATTTGAACAACTAACCGATGGATGAGTGCTTCCCCATTCGGGAATCTCTTGCCCTGACCTCTTTGCAACCATGTCCATTCTCTTCCAGAAATTGATGGCTTCTTGGGGATCATAGCAGGCCTCGGCCATAATCATGAGGCCGATATAGTCTGCCTCACTTTCTTGTATTCTGCCCATCGGCATCTGGAAGACATAGTCTAGCATCCCAGGAAGTAGATAAGCTGCAGCGATGAATAGTGGAGGGATGACGTATGAGAGACCCAACAGAGAGTAAGCCAAGATATTAGATCCGATAGCTGATGATTGCCTCTCGCCAAAGTGTTGGGCGATGTTATGTGCGATTTCGTGGCCTAGTACAGCCGCTAATCCATCTTCATTCCGTGTTACCTTGAAGATACCATCATAGACAAAAACTTTCCCTCCAGGCAACACAAACGCATTCATAGTTCCTATATTTATTGTTAGCCCAAAATAACATTATTACCTCATATGATTAAACTCACTTGGATCATGAATGACTCTTACTTCCCACTCTTTGTCAGCCATCCCGCTGAATGGGATAAGCCTCTCCATAACCCTCTTCACCATCCTCGTTCTTGGGTCCCACTCTGGCAAGAAATGGCCTCCATGACTCTCCACCTCATATATAACCCTCTTAACTTGTTGTTCAACCACTATCCCATCACCATCCCCATAACAATTAAACCGCCTCCTTCCCGATACTGGCACCGTTTGCAAATTATAAACATAAAATACAACAGCAGCCCCGGCGCACACTGCAACAAATGACCATGTCACAGGTGATTTTGCCGTCGCCGTTGCCCGCTCATAAGTAAAGAGAGGCTCAGCGTTTTCTATACGGTAGCGGTGGAGCATAGCGGCGCGTTGTTGGGGAGTGAGGGACTCTTCGATGGGAGGGGAATCTGGGGGTTGGTTGGGGTTCATTGGGGGTTCACTGCCACGGCGGTATAGACGCGGAGAGGGAAACATGGGGGGGAGGTGACGGGTTAGAAAGGGCCGAGAGGGCAGGACCCGGGCTCGGACAGGTCGCACTAATCGGGATAGCATTTTGATGTGAAGTTTATTGAGAAGAGAAGAGGATGGGGAATATTATGAAACGATATAAGCTAATAACTGGTAACGCCGGTAGCGAATGAATAAGTATTTAGTGTATTAATTAGTTTTTTGATAACTTGACGAAGATAACAACTTGTCGCCTGCTTTCATCATATACAAGTTGCCTGGAATTAAAGGTCCACTTTTTTATCATGAGCTCTGCAAGCTGATTCATATGACCCTAGCCAGTAATGTATAACCCTAAGTCTAACTTTGGAAAACATAAATCTCAAGTCACAAGATGATAGGAAGTTATCTGAAGATAATGTATACATCACTTATTTGATAACTAGAAAGATGCCTTATCTGTCAACTCCTTTATAAACCCCCCCTTGAACCATTCCTCAGCGAAAAATGCGTCATGATAAATACTGCAACCCTCGCAAATGGATCTGACGCAAGGGGAAAAGCATGAATACTTCTCCCCAGAACATGACTTTCAATCTTAATTAATCGAAGGTAAGAATCCCTTCCAATCCACATCCACATATGCTGATGCCGGCAAGCTCCACATGTTGTAAAATGCCAAAATATAAATCCCCGCTTTACTGGCAAACGCCGGAACATTCGTCATTGCCGATGTCGCGCCCTTGTTATACGGCCTAGTCACGCCCTCAACCTTGGTGACGAATACCAAAAGCGTCATGGGAAAGTACACCAGCAGAATGATACTCAAAGCTCGCCAGGCGTTCTGCGCAGCCTTGGTGGGGAAATGCGACCAGTTCCAGGCGACAAGGTGGATGGCAAATGATCCATAGAACGCAATCATGATGGCAAGAAGAACGACAGCTCGAGCGGCACGCTCTTTGGTTTGGAAAGGCCAGAGTATAGCGTGGAAGGAGATTCTGCACAAGTCAGCGCAAGCTGTACCAAAGGACTTTACTTCCTGCCAAAATGTATACTTGGGATTTCCATCTTTGTCTACGCCTTTTGGGCTTATGGTTGTCTCTTCGTCAAATTCCCCTTGCCATCCTCTAGTCAGAACCTCCCAAAAGTCGGTTTCCATTCCCTCGAGAAGTTCGAGTTGTAGATCTGTCGTAACTTCTCTGTAATTGTATAACAGCGTGACGTTTTCAACGCCGTATGGCTTCTTCCACCAGATGGCATAGATGCAGGCTGTGAGGGCAACGTGGGAACAGGTGATGAGTTCTAAGGGAGTTACGGATAAACCTTGGGCGGCCCGTGCAATGACCGTTACTGCGAACCAGACGGCCTGGAGGACTGTGAGGAGTTTGGCAACAGTGTCGGCCTGAGCCCAGCAGGAAAGTTGCGTGGGTGTGAGGTGGCACTTTTGCCGAGTGTCCTGAGATGCATGGCGTAGGAAAGTAACTACTCGGCAGTTAGTGATTATAATCAGTATAAATCTCAACTTCGAGACTCACTGTATTGCTGAAGCTTGATAGCTTGGAATTTCATATAGCGATTATGCTCGCCCACAAGTGGTACGTACATCTCCTCGTTGTTATTGGTTAATGGCCCGTTAACTTCTACATCATCAACGGGAACCATGATACCACCAGCTGTTGCATAAAAAGCCAGATCAAGGGTAACCAAATCCTGTATATCTTTCTCATGATGACCCCACTCAGGGATTCTCTGTGTCTTTGTGTTGGCCAGCAACCTCATAAACCAGTTACATTTCCCCCGGCAATGATAGACTGCGGTACAGGCATAATGTAACTCGATCAAAGCACCAATAATGATTGCCTCTGGGCTTAGACATGTTATAAAAAATGTAAGAATTAAACTATATGATCCACCCCTAGGTAGACTGTTAAAGTAAAGGAACATGCGAGAGAACTTTGACAGTCGTGTCTGTCCCTTCACATCAACCTCACCGTGTGGGACATTTGGATGGAACGAGGTATAAGAACAAAGGAAGAGAACGGTCAAACAAGTCCATACAATATCAAGAGTCCCACGGTCGTCGCCCCCGGATTGGTAACCCTTGATATCCCCATCGGCAGCCCGTGATAGGACTTGGGTCATAGTTACACAAAAGATAATGTTTGACGACTTGAAAATACCACGTTTTCTTTTGAGTAGCTTATGGTTCTAAGAATGAAATGAATGGAACTATAGTATGGATTTCATTATCTTCAAATATCTGCTATAAGCTGAGTTTATATATCATATGCCATCACCATAGGTATTGGGCGTAATTTAGTACAGGGGCTTTGTCGGCGCTTAACTGGTGAACTCTGACTTAGAGTTGCATCGGTCTGACATATACCCCGCACTGTGCAAGCAAAGGACCAGGAAATGAGAAGTAGTAGGCCTACAGGCCGTTAAATATACAATTCTAAAAATGCCATGGTATATCAAGATTCTAACAAGAAACCCTATAGTGAAGAGTCCCTGTAATCACTATGAGGAAACCCCGTTCATTGAAACTTTGGGAACAGGACCACCTAGATTACGTCTCAGTAAATCCCGTCGTACTGATTGAACAACTGAGGAATCCTCAACCTAATGGTAATCTATTTAGGCCCAATGATAATGAGTTTACATAAAATTTCTAACTCTGTTCTCAGGGTTAAAGGATAATTATATGACATATCAGTTCTACCAAACGGCGCAATAAAGTACATTGGTGATAATGCAACCCAGGTTAATGCTGTGTCTAGCACAATGGAGATTGTTCACCATGTGGTCTTTATTGTTGGAGATGGGAGCTTATGGTTCCATGAGAAAAGGCGAATGATTGAGGACACTGATGTAATCTCTATAATCATGACAACACAGAATGTGGGATGCTGAGCCTTACATGGAAACCTCCCGGAAAAAAAAATAGTGTGAAGCAGTTGTTCGGAAATATACTAGGACTTTGATCCTGATGCCAGACTAAAAATTCTCGAATGTGGCTTCAATATATGCATCATTGCGAATCCACCATTGGTGGTGGGCGTGAACGATAGCAACCACGGTTTGGAAGACATCCACCGTCAATGTAAAACTTCCCTATTAAATTATCTTCGTCCTCATCTGTATATGTATCATATGTTAGATGCCGAGCTGTGTAGTTGGGATTGTGCCACCAGATTATGGAATATGGTAGCTGTGGTAGCATTGGTGGCGGTGAATATATCTAAACAATAGAGACTGTAACTCTTTTGGATGCATGTACTATGCAGGCAAAAATAAAGTCTTGGGATTTGAATAAGCGGCAAAGTCCTGGAAATTTGATACCATAAGCTCTATGGATTCAATAGGGGTAATGCAAGTAGATATAAATAAATTTAACATGCAAGGCTATTAGATGTTCCGCCATCACCCAAACTAATAATGATTTATATAAGAATAGTATGTAACATTTATTACTATAGTTGAATAATGATACAAGAGCATGGTATTCTTATATCAGATCAGCTTCGCTATATTCGAGATATATACCCCTCAACTCTTCGTCCTTTGTGTCTACCTCTGTTCTCCTTTCCCTAGTCAGCCTGCGGATCCCACATTCACATTACGAATATTAATGCCTCCGGTGCTAAAGGCTGCTAATGGCAATTTATGTTAAGGCCTCATCACCCAACATAATCTTCCAGTCATACCATCTTAACTGTTTGTTCACTTCTTGTCTCTCGTAGTCATGTGGCTGAGATAGAAAGTTCGGTATCCACAAGGATAAGCAAAAAGCTGGCTGATGTACACAAGACACAAACTAAATGTTTAGGCCAAATTTGTCTTAGGAATCCGGAGTATATTTAGAGTAATCTCGTCAACTCCAAAGAGAGGGAAGTCGCGTTGAAGTCCGGGTGCACGAGGGCCTACTAAGTACTCGAGATGGAAGGCAAGACAAACAGAGAGGAGCAGTGTCATCAATCAGGACTACAGAATCGAGAATGATGAGCGGTTAGTATCGCCTAATCGGCGTGTCATAGAACTGTGGAATTGGGACACATGTTAGTCGCGAAAATGACCAGCGAAGTAGGACTGGTGTATAATGAACTAGTTGATGGATTGTTCTACAATGATGGTTACCCGAGATTCTTGTAAACATTTCAGGATCTTGGACTTGATAACCGGCTTTCCGTCTATATGATAGATGAAGGAGTAAGCTAATATATTGGGCGAGGATACTTGACTGAGGCCAATACGATAATCTATCAACCACTACATAGATGTTTCTAAACATGTCTGAGACATTGTAGCCGTGTTTGTCTCATGGGATTAAGTGAACCACTAATATTATTTCATCCAAAGTTTAATATGATATGTTTCAAGACATTCTAGAAAATATGTATCTAGATGTCATATTGGTAACGAGCATGCATATTCTAGGCTCTCTATTGAACACTTGATGGATCCAAAGGCCAATTAAGGTCTATAACGACTACAACAGGATAGGAAATCCTGATAGCCATGGAGTGCGATCAAAGATATGGGTTGGACGCTATTTTGGTGCGACAGGTATAAATACGGTGAATGCTTGTACCTGTAAAACAACATCTACAGTGGGGTAACTAACAAATTCCTTACTTGCAAATATTGGCATGATCTAAGTTTTGATATCGTGCTCCACGCCAGTAGCAGGAGACAATGATTATCTTGGCTATTATCTTATCCTGTAAATAAGGCTCACCAATCATACACGAATTTAGGATATCAACCATCGAGTTTATGTTGAAGTACCTGGTGTTTTCACGCAGAATATAATATAGTGGACAAATAACTGCCGGAAATGAAAATGGCGAGACGGGATCTTCCTTGATGCAGTATCCATGCTATTCATCCACTATGTATGCAATATCATGACCGTCCGCAACTCAGGATCTGTCATGTTTACATGGAATTAAGAAAGTCATGGCGATGGCTGGCTGCATATGCAGAGTAGGGACTAAAATAGCTGCTGCAAAAATACGGGCCAAAAAGACTGAGGTAATTGCCCAAGTTGCTTCTCCAACTTTCGAGTATCTAAATGCTACGAAAGAAACCCCTCGGGACTGTTTTTTAATTTATTTCAGCGTTAAAATCCCCCTTTCTCTCCTCTCAATGATCGTGGAGTTGACTACAGCCCTCACTGTTTTCTCTTTCTGGGATATTATGATGATTTAAGGTTGATTGTCTTCCTTCTTTTGTTTTCTTATACTCTATTTGGAAATTAGCGTCTTCCCTCCTAAACGCCTACCCACCCAACTTGTAGGTCTATATTATCCAAAGCTTTGGACAGTTTCAGGCCAAACTTCGACTCATGCGTTTGCGCATTACACCATCATGAACTTCAAGTAGGTAGAAAACGCTATAGTGTGAGAATAAACGACATCCCGTTAACCATCATCGTGCTATTCTTTATTGGGCAGAACTTCTTTCCATAACTTGGATTTAGTGTCGCTCCCGACACAATCTAAAACTTCATCCAGTCGAAGACCCCGAGCATATCCACTACTGACAGTTGCAAAATGGGCTGCCTGGTCGGCAGTGGCTTTGATAGCACTTGGTTACTATTCAAGCAATCAGAGTTACCTAGGACAATTTGTTAGACGCAATAATCCTGCTGTTATCACCGACGATACCTACTTTTACGGCCAATCGCCCCCCGTCTACCCAACACGTAAGCATTTAAGACAGCTTCCACCACATGTGTGGCCCTCTCTAACACATCATCAATACTGTTAGCGCAAATCACAGGGCTCGGGTCTTGGTCCTCTGCTTATGAAAAGGCAAAACTCTTTGTTGCAAATCTGACCTTAGAAGAAAAGGTAAACAATACAATCCAAATTGGTTTAGCGTTATTATGTAAGCTAACACTATTTGGGTTAGATTTTGTTGACCTCTGGAGTTCCTACACCCAATGGGTGCGTGGGGTGGATTGCTCCGATAGAACGGGTGGGGTTTCCCGGTTTATGCACGGATGACGCCGGGAATGGTTTGAGAAATGCTGAGCTCGTGAGTTCTTGGCCGAGTGGAGTTCATGTGGGAGCTTCTTGGAATCGGAACTTAACGTATGAGAGAGGATACGGAATGGGTGACGAGTTCAGGAATAAGGGTGTAAATCTGCTCTTAGGCCCAGTAGTCGGGCCAATGGGTAGAATCATTCGGGGTGGTCGAAACTGGGAGGGACTCGGCATTGATCCATATTTGTCGGGGAAATTAGTATATGATACCGTGAAAGGTCATCAGGATGCTGGAGTTATGGCTAGCACCAAGGTAAGCATGGCTAATCCGACAGATAGTCCACTTTACTGACAGCCAGCAGCATTTCATTGCCAACGAACAAGAGACCTACCGCTGGCCCAAGAACGGCATTGAAGCAATTTCGGCTAACATTGATGATCGCACTCTTCATGAATTTTATCTATGGCCATTTGCTGACGCTATTAAAGCTGGAACCGTCAACATCATGTGTTCCTACCAACGCCTCAATAACTCATATGCCTGCCAGAATAGCAAGGCAATGAATGGAATCCTCAAAAGCGAACTTGGATTCCAAGGTTTCGTGGTAACTGATTGGAGGGCACAACACGCAGGAGTAGCTACAGCTCTTGCAGGCTTGGATATGGCTATGCCGACCCATGAGGGATTCTGGGGAGACAAACTGGTGGAGGCTGTTCATAATGGATCAGTGCCATTGTCGAGAGTTGATGACATGGCCCAGCGGTAAGCTCCGACCCGGCATGGGTAGCATGGATAGCATCGCTAACAAACTATAGGATCATTGCCTCATGGTATAAGCTCGGCCAAGACATCACCTTTCCAACTCCCGGAATTGGCCGGCCGAAGTCTCTTCTTGAGCCTCATCCCATAGTTGATGCTCGCCGTAAAGCAAACCGGAAGGCCCTCTTTGACGGGGCTGTGGAAGGCCACGTCTTGGTCAAGAATGAGAATGCCTCTCTTCCTCTCAAATCCCCTCGTATGATCTCTATATTTGGTTATTCGGCCAAATCTCCTGATGTCGTCAACCCAAACACTGAGATCAACTTTGGTAACCCGATTGACACTCCATTCTTTGGATCTGCTATTGCCCCTAATGGAACCATGATTTCTGGCGGTGGGGCTGGAGCTACGTCACCGTCGAATCTGGTGGCACCATTCGAGGCTCTCAAGATGAGAGCGTATCAAGATGGATCTGCCGTTTTCTGGGACTTTGAATCTCCGCATCCCATTGTCGACTCAAGCTCGGATGTGTGTCTCGTCTTTGGAAATGCTTGGGCTGCTGAAAAGTATGATCGACCGAATCTCCATGATGATTACACTGATGGCCTCATCAACCACGTGGCCTCGTACTGTTCCAACACAGTTGTCGTCCTTCATAATAGCGGTATTCGATTGGTTGATCAATTTGCTGATCACCCCAATGTTACAGCTATCATATTTGGCCACCTTCCTGGCCAAGACTCTGGTCCGGCCATTACTGCTATCCTCTATGGTGATGCTAATCCCTCAGGGAGACTCCCATACACTGTTTCTCACAACGAGACCGATTACTTCACTGCCAACCCTGATCTTCCCGAAGGACCCTTCCAGATCTACCCTCAATCCAATTACACCGAAAGTGTATTTCTTGACTATCGCTATTTTGAGCAGCAGGATATCATTCCGCGGTATCATTTTGGTTTTGGTCTCAGTTATACGACTTTCTCTTACTCAGATCTTTCCATCACTCTCAATCCAGATGCAAATTTTGACGAGTTTCCAAGCGGACCGATTGTTGAAGGTGGGCAAGAAGACCTATGGGATCACCTCGTTACAGTGACAGTAATTATCAAGAACACTGGATCTATCAATGGCAAGGAGGTCCCACAACTTTACTTGGGAATCCCCGAAGCAGAGGCTCCAGCTAAACAACTTAGAGGATTTGATAAGGTAGAGATTCAGGCTGGCGAAAAGTCGGAAGTAAACTTCAAGTTGACAAGACGCGACCTCAGTTATTGGGATGTTGTCACGCAGAAGTGGAGGATTCCGAGAGGGAAATTTGGGGTTTGGGTAGGTAAAAACAGTGGTTATCTGCCGTTGAAAGACAGTTTCATTGTTTGATGTATTAGGGATTTGGGAAATAGGAGTAAGCGTAAGGTCATTTAGTCAATTTAATATCTAGGTTTTCCAGTAATAAAAATCACAGATATACGGATAATAAAGTTCTCTATTGTAAATGGAGTATCATGCTTACACCAGAACCCTATTAATGACCGCATCAAACCCTAATACATAAACAAACAGTGCCGTGAATCATTAAAAGCACGGTGTCGGTATTAGCCGATGTCCATCGTCTTTCCGAGTCAAACGTCACACGATCCACCTTTATCTTAGAGCTTATCTAGATTGACTATCTAGCCTAGATTTGGCTTATCATCAGTGCCCAAACACTAGGATTCACATATATATCTACCTTGAAACCAAATACTATGATCAAAGTTGTCTCGGCTTTCTGTTCCATCTAGTACAGTGCGCACCTTATACAGCCTGTTCAACATTTATCGCCCCGCTCTTGACGACTTATGGCCAAGTATCTCAATCAATATTGCAAAATATCTTGTCTTATCGTTTCAATATATATATAGCCCATCATGTCTATCAACCAAGGACTTTCTCCCGACCAGTTAGCCTTCTATGAGGAAAACGGTTACCTCGTCATCCCCAATGCTCTCCAACCTACAACTGTCGCTGCCCTCCTCGCCGAGACCCAATCCCTCCTCACCTCGTTTGACCTCTCTAGTCATCCTATGACCCGCTTTTCTACCGGCGAGAAATCCGCTCACGTTGGCGACGATTACTTCTTGTCCTCTGGCGATAAGATCCGCTTCTTTTTCGAAGAAGACGCTTTTGATGCTGACGGGAACCTAGCCAAGCCCAAGGAGCTCGCCGTGAATAAAATTGGCCACTATCTCCATGAATTGTCTGCACCGTTCAAGCGTTTGTTGGATCCCAACGCTGGTGAACCTGTTGCCCCAGCGGCTATTGCGAAGGATGTGGGGTTCAAAGATGCCCGGGTGCTTCAGAGTATGGTGATCTGTAAGCAGCCAGAGATAGGCGGGGCGGTCCCGCCTCATCAGGATTCGACTTTTTTGTATACGGAGAAGCCTTCGGCCATGGGTTTTTGGTATGCCCTTGAGGATGCCACGTTGGAGAATGGGTGTTTGAGCTTCTTGCCGGGATCACATAAGTGGGCGCCGATCAACCAGCGGATGGTGCGGATGAAGGGGGATATGGGGACGGAGATGGTGGAGAATACGGGATCGAAGTTTCCGGAAGGGGAAGGGTATGGTGGGGAGGAGAAGGACGGAAAATATGTACCTGGGGAAGTAAAGGCTGGATCTCTGGTGTTGATTCATGGGAATTTGTTGCATAAGAGTGAATATAACACTGGCAAGAAGGGGAGGACTATTTACACATTCCACTGCATTGAGGGGGAGGATAGGGAATACGACAAGCGAAACTGGCTGCAACCGCCGACAGATGGTTTTACTAAGCTCTTCCAATAGATCCTGATATTGATCTAATTATATAAGGAATAAAAAGACCATGTATGTAACACGTAGGAACTCGGGTCAAGTACATGATATACTATTTATTCGTGATATGAACTTTTCCCAGACCGAAGAAACGCCAAAGAACGGAGACGATAAACGGCAAGCGGACAAGCGCAGAACAAGCAGATGAAGATATACCGAAAACAGAAACACAAAAAAATCACAATAAAGGCAAGAAACAGAGCCCCAAAGAACACATGAAAGCGCCATCCAGTTACATCCCTCTCTTCTCCAATTCTAATCCGAGTCACTATCCGAATCCGAATCCGACTCTGACGAGCTAGAGTCCGAATCAGCCATGACACGCTTCTTGCGCGCTCTCGTCTTCTTGACAGGCTTAGTCGGCTCAACAATCTTCTCCTCCTCAACCTCCGGCTCTTCCTCAGCCACCGGTTCCGGCTCCGGTGTCGGCTCTCTTGCCTTTGCCGCCTTCGCCTCATCCGCCCTCTTCTTCGCCTCCAGAACCTTCTCGCTATCCTCACTGCTCTCTAACGCCGCAATAACCGCATCCGCTCTCACCCTTCTAATCAATCTCTTAATCATGCTCTTGTCCGTGGTCTCATCAAGGACAATTTTCTCATCAACAATCTTGTTGGCATCCATGGACTTGCACACTTCGGCTAACCGGACGTGGTAGCGGGCGTTAGCGGCCATTTGAGGAGCTGTGGGGGCCTCGATGGCGACACCGGGAGCAGGAAGTTCACCAGTGACGGACTCCATGTCGCCACGAACAACCTCGCGGGCAGCGGTCAACAGACGTTCTCTGGCAAAGCCAGCCATGTCGCGAATGTACTCGTAGAACAGAATGGCATCTGACGCAGGAACCAACGTCCGTTGATAAATGTACTTGGCAAGTAAAGTCTGGTGATTCTTGTTGAACTTCCACGCGGCCCGCGCCGTCTTCCAGAGGCGCAAGTACTCAAGGGAGGCCGTGATGTCGGTAGTAATTTGTTTCTTGACAGGCTTGGTAGGCGCCCCGGGTAACTTGGGGGCTTTGGGCTTCTTGGCTTTCTTAGGTTTCGCGGGGGTAGCAGTGGTGGTGGCAGCGCGCGGAGTCGTGGTGGTGTCGGGGGTGAACGAGACGGATTTGCGAGGGGTGGCGTTCGAGTTGTAGGCGGTCTCGGTACGGGGCTTCTTGAAGGAGGAAGTGGCGGACTGGAGGGGAGTAGAGTTGGAACCGGTGGCTGAGGTGTCAAATTTGCGCTTAGGAGGTACAGAGGTGGAAGTGGCCGCCGGGGAGGGAGAGGGGGCGTCGGAGGCGCCCTTGAGCTTCAGGCCCAGACGTTTCCAGGCGGGAACAGACATAGTGGATGTTTGAAAGTTTTGGGGAATATGTCGAGATATAAGGAGGAAGGGAGCTTGGCTTGAGTTTTACAAAAAGTCTCGAGGGTTTTCCAAGTAGACGAAGTTTATAGGAACGAAGAGACAAAGAATGGGCGAAGGGGACTTGTAAGCACGAATATTGGCTCAAGTAAAACCCTTGAATTAAATCATCCAAATGCGCAAGATCACGGCCAATCGCAAAATCTACCGCCAACAACTCAGAATGCTAATTTGCTTCCCAAGCGTTTTTTTCTTATCGCAATAACAGGGATTAGTTATCGATAACTGATTATCAATTGCCCCGCTATTTCTGTTTTGTCTGCAGCTTATGGGTTGTTCTGGGTAGATGTACAGGGTTTGCCTAACCCTTTTTTTTTTCGCTGACGCTTCCCTGCTTACAGCCTGGCCTCCTCTGTAAAGCTTGAAGCTTGGTTGGAGCTTGGAGGCAGCTTCTTGCGCACGCGTTCCACCAATAGGTACGACTTGACATCACCGAATTAACCTGAATATTATCGACGACATTTGCGCCAGCGGCTGTATTAAAAAAAGACCTTTTTTCTTTTGGGGCCTTTTGATTGCTCTCTTTTCATAGTACCCTTTTGTTTACCGTCTGTTAATTGAATTGTCGTCACAATGGCTGGTATGCTTCCTCAAAGTGTTGACGATAGGCTTGTCTTCACCCCGCTATCCATGACAGCCTTGCAATAAACAGCTTGATGATACCAATTGGTATCTATAGTGGTTTTGGATAAGGTGGAAATGGAAAGACGCAAATTGGAGCATTATTGCTAACTAATATATTATATAGCCTCCGGTTCCGACAGACACATTACCATCTTCTCTGAGCAGGGTCGCCTCTACCAGGTTGGTACGTCACATACCCCACGATATATCCGAATTCTATCCCAGGCCGTTTCCTGAACTGCGATCTAACTCTCCACTTCAGAATATGCCTTCAAGGCTATCACCGCCGCCAACATCATGTCGATTGGCGTTCGGGGCAAGGACTGCGCTGTTGTCCTGTCCCAGAAGAAGGTCCCCGTAAGCATTCTCCCTCTGATCCGCGCTCGCCTCTTAGAGATGCTCTGAACTGACCACCATTCTGTTTCTCTCCTTAGGATAAGCTGATCGACCCCTCTTCTGTTACCCACCTATTCCGCATTTCTTCTTCCGTCGGCTGTGCCATGACCGGTTCTATTGCCGACGCCAGACCTTTTGCTCAGCGTGCGCAGAGTGAAGCCGCGGAATTCCGTTACAAGTACGGTTATGAGATGCCTGCTGATGCCCTGGCCAAGCGCTTAGGTAACATCAGCCAGGTCTACACCCAGAGAGTTAGTATCTTCACTTTTGTTATCTACTGAGCCATCGATATGCTAACAGACCCATTAGGCCATGATGCGCCCGTACGGTATCGCGACGACCCTCATTTCACTCGATGATGAATACGGCCCTCAACTCTTCAAGTGCGACCCCGCCGGTTACTACACCGGCTACAAGGCGACGGCGGCCGGTCCTAAGCAACAGGAAGCTCTCAACCACCTTGAGAAAAAACTGCGGAACAAGGAATGTGCCGAGGGCACTTGGGAAGATGTCATTGAGCTGGCAATTACGACATTGAATGCTGTTTTGAGCATGGATTTTAAGAAGAACGAGTTGGAGATTGGTATTGTGGGAGGGCCGCGGGCGGATGGACAGCCGGGGACCGATCCGAACTTCAGAATCTTGACGGAGGAAGAGGTTGATGAGCGGTTGCAGGCGATTGCAGAGAAGGATTAAATGGCGAAGGCAGTCTGGGAAAGACGGGGATCATACATTGTTTGGTGCATTTTGTGTTTTATTATCACAGCAGGCTTTAATGAGATACGCCAATTTGTTAGCAAATTAATGTTTAACATCTAGTGAGATATATGAGGGTTATTATATGACGGAACCCTATGAAGTACAAGCCAAAACACTATAGTGGGACTTACGTTCGTTATTGTCAACATTAAGTAATCCGATATGGTCTAGGGGCTAGGATATCTCGCTCTCATCTTCTAATGAAGCTGATCCGAGAAGGCCGGGGTTCGATTCCCCGTATCGGAGCTTTCGTTATTTCTTTTTAACGCTCTCTTTTTTTGGACACACTTTCCATTATTTGCATCCCTTAGAGATCCTTCCATTACCGGCACGTGTCCCACGATCGTGTTCTTTCCTTACTGTCTATTTTTGTTTGAAAGAGTATATAACATATATACTGTGCTATGTTTAAGAATGTGTCTCTTTGATATGCTCAAGTTACGAGTACATGGATTTACAGGGTGTAGATGTGAGTCTGCGGGGGCCGGGGAGACATGATGGAACTTGTGCGACAAGGAAAACGCTGGAGTAGAGTTGGGAGGTTTATGAGAGCGCAAGAGGAAAGACATTTGTATTAATGGGCAGAATGGGATATATATCAGGTTTGGGGGCCTCCGCTCCGAGGCGTGCTTTGGGATGAAGGGTTCTGTGTAAAATGATCTCGATTAGGTGGGATTTGCGAGGAAACAGACCGTGAGGTTGGGGAGAGAGGAGGGGACATGGAATGGGATTCCGGTGTTTTCTTGGCCGTAGACTTGAATATTTTAATGAGGGGAGAGGAGGAGATATAGGTATAATATACGAGAGATGGTCGCGGTTGACGAGACTCTTAATTGCTCAGGCTGTAAACTTTTTTTTTTTTGAAATTCTGAGACATTGTCTCAAGGTGTTATACTGTTGGACTAGGAGTCTCGAGAATAACTATTGGTATGTTATAAAACTCTCTTTTATATCTGTGTATGGATAACGGATGCCTCATCGCTATTCGGTCCATTGAGACCCCACATGTCTTAGTCGCCCGGCTGCACGCCCTGGTAGTTGACGTTTCGGTCTATATGCATATCACAATAAGACATAACGCAAGGGACGCGGTTACACGGCGGCAAGAGGGTGGCAGGTGGCACGGAAGAATGGCTTATTGTGTTATCTGAGTTCAAGTTTTGAGGATTCATTATTGCAAATAGACTATTATTCAGCTTGGCGGTGTGACAGATTTTAGGGGTTTTGTCGTTGGCACACGGGATGATGAGCACAGGGGTGGAGAAACGAAAATGGCAGTTGACCGAGGCCACCGATGCGGGGATGCAACGTCGTCGGAGGGAGCCGGGAGGAGTGAGTGGGCTGGGCGGATTTGAGATTGGGAAGGATCCTTTTGGGAGTCCAGAGTAGATATGGGCTGGTGGAATGGAGAGGAGCCGGGCGGGGAGATTGAGAGAGGAATGAGAGATAGGGGAAATACAAAGGTTAAACAGTGATTGGGCGGGTAAGGATATTAGAGTCGGTGCGATATTGATGTGGGTAACTTTTATGTTACAGCTGTTGATACGTTTGTTGCTTTGGATTCGGATTATTTTGAGATGTAATTATCTCGAGATATTTTCAACAAGGGAAAACTAAATCATTTTGCCGACGGCGAGGATAAATATTTGATTATATGGCCAGAGAATAATAGTATGGTTTTAACTTTGAAGATCATGATACTATAATATGACGTAGCTGAGATCTCTACCATTATGAACTCCAGTTCCTATGCTCCAGGTCATCCGTTTATGATTGGAGATCCTTCAAATTACTACTCCACCAATGGTACATTTCCCGGCACGACCCATCGCACTGATCGACAGCTCGCAGTCCTCAATAGCCTGTCCTTCTCTTCCGCTTTTCAGCACACAAAAATCCCACCATGCGTTTCATCCCAAATACCAGAGCCTACGCCCATAGCAATTCGTATTTGCCGAGCAATTATTAGCTTCTATACATCCCGAGGTCATTATTCTCTGTCCCACTTTCTGCTCTCCCCGCCTGCATATCCCTTTGATCTCCCCACCAACAGCTATCTTATATCATTGGTCTAGAACTCTTCATTAGACTTTACAATATATCCAGTGTTTCCTCAACCCTCCTTCCCCCGTCTCCACCTGCAATTTCCCGATATGCAGCAGAGATTTCTATGCGCCCACTGACTTGGCGGGCATTGGAACCGAGAGTTCTTGATACGGACATTTTGCATACTACGCATCTGTTGAGAATGCTGCCAGTCACGTCCCGACGATGTGGCTGGCATTTACCCAACGAGCTGAATGGTACACATGCACGAGTGCGAAGCGGGTGCAACGTGGGTTTGCCGATCATTCTGGGTTAGGATAGGGGTGTGTGCGTAGAGAAAGCGGCATGGGTTAAGGAGGGAAGGCATATGGACAAGGGGTTGTAGGACATGAGCCAAGTTGGACTGAAAGATGAAGAAAGAATATGAAGACAAGGGGATTGGCTGATGCCCAATCTTGGTTGTGATCAAGGGAGTGGAGACGGAGCGGAAAGTTGGTCTACGGGGATAAGTGGTTTAGCGGAGGTCTGCGGAAGAAATTGGCCACATTGCGTGATAATGGACTCAAGCCATCATCCGATAATGATGATGACGCAGGCCGATGCACGGGGTGGTTGCGTAAACGTGACGGGTGGATGCAGTGGAGTTAAATGTACTTAGTGGGTACATAGTGAATCACAACCATATATCTAATTTGTTCGTGATTCGGTTGGAAAAAATCCGAGACTTGACTTGGCTGGCCGGCTGTTTAGTCAAGTCTTGATCAGCGGATGGTGGCGGTCCTGTCATTTGTTCCTCGGGATATTTGAATAGCCATAGCATGTAATTAGGATGCAGGCAAGAGGAGGGTCTTGTAAATTGATGATGGCATTTCGAAACATAATGCATGCTTTCAACTCCTGACTGGAAACAAAACAGTGCGAATTCAAAAATACCCGTCTTGTATCTTAGACATCTGCCTTGTCTTCACCAACCCATATGCTGGCATTCTCCAGCTTGATGAATTTCCCAATCTGGATATCAGCCCTGGGAAACTTAGAGCAAGGGCATCATGGTGTGGAACCATCGGCTTCAGAATAGGCCAATAGCCATGTTAGATGTCGATTAAGCTAGTGAGGCCTTCGATGAGGAAGTATCCCCAGATGTAACTAGTCGTCAATATCACCCCAATCCGTCATTCTTCCAAAGATACCCCTTCAACTCTCTTTATGAATCCTCATAGTCCTATCCATGCTAGAATGCCTTGTTAATAGGTTACTAGTACAAAGAAGGAAAAAAGGAAGTATATGATAGGGCAGACACGTTCTTATATTGGGCGGGGATCCACTATAGAAAATTAGCGTTAGCACAAGATATGTATCAAGTAAGAATCATTTTGTCAGTTAGAGGTCCTATTAAAGTAACGTAAATTACTTACTCAAGGGACATTATATTACGAGGCTTTTAGGTAGTGCTGATACAGTGAGGTATGCGGGCGTCAGGGGCATCGTCGTTATATATGTGGAAGGCATTGGATAAACTTAGTGGGGGGACAGGAGATCGGCGGAGGTGCTGTGGCAGGCTGATACTATAACGAACTTGATCCTGAGTAATAATATATGGGCAAAATAAATGGTTGACTGTATTTTGAATTTGTAGAGACGATAAAGGATGAAAACGATAAGATCAGCAATGTCACACGTGATAGCAAATGATCAAGGAGATCTTTGTACGATAGTCTATATTCTCCCTCTGACCGCCTGACCTACCATTGACTCATAATAATCACAGTCACACCACCATCAGATTCCTGGACATGTGCTCTATAAGCTCCTCATCTGGTAAATCTAACTGTTAATACATCGCCCAATGTTTCTTTTCTTACATCAACCACATATCACCATTGATTTAAACTGGATGGCCTGTGTCTAGAGAAAGAGCGCCGTACAAGACGGCCAGCGGGTAGCAAGAAGAAAAATAATTAATATGTTATAATATAACTATTATTAATGTTCTGAAATTTTCTTGAGAGTCAGGGAAGATCACTCAATGATACGTTTTGATTGGGCCATATACAGGCGAGAAATATACTTGAAGACTTTGTGCAGGCGGGTGATTGGACAATGTGGACAGCAAAGTATTTGCATGGAGATGGACAGGGAGTTGAAGGCTTGGCCATGATGTTTGGCTGATAACCGCATGCAGATGGCGATGCGATGATTTATCATGATACATACAATTATTCAATTTTACAATCATAAAACATGCTGTCAACTAGTGGGATAATTCCGCCAACTTCGCCCCCAAGAACGGACCAACAGTTCCTACAGATAAAAACACACATGTGAAAAACTGGGCAAGCAAGCCATGACATCACTAGTGGCAAAAGAAGACCCCAAGAATATTCTTTCCTCGTTGATGCGAAGAAGGGAACCTTCATTGGAACTATATTTCGTTGTTTCAACTTGATGGGCCTTGTGGAGTTGGGGGCTTCAAATGACCCACTTTTATTTTATCTTCAAGTTCACCTAATAGGATGTTATTGGACGGAAAGTACCATTAGGTCAAGTCCGGAGTGGGTTTTGGGAGCCTCCCCCTTCTTGCAGAATTTCAGTCCCATGTGAGGTTGGTGCCCTTTTAGCTGGTAAAATGTAATGCATAGTGCAGGAACGGTTAGACCTTCCATTTTCTGTCAAGCATGCCATGGCAAAGAGTACAATTAATAGCAACCCACAGTAGTCAATATTACGTGTTGCTGCCATGGGATCTTGGAGGTCGGCTATTATAACCTATGGCTATCAAGCTGATAAATAATTACGGATTCTCAGCCCGCGTAGGAAACACGTATTACTGTAGGATATCGAGCTGTAATCGCATTCTAGTCTCAGTTGGTCAATATGTTACTCAAGCAAAGTCCTTCCTTTTTTTTCTTTGCTCCAACTATTTTTCATAAAACCCACCTCCGCCCATCTATTTCCATCTATCAACTTTCCCTGACCCTGCCACTAGTCCATAACCCTGTATACATAAGCCAATCACCGCTTCCCCCTTCCTCGCACCAGCCCATGTATGTTCCAGCCTATTACCCGATTCGTACAAGTAGCTGCAACATGGCAGCTGAACTTAAATGAACCCTTGTTTGCGCTTCCTTTTGGTCCAAGTCAGATTGTAGCCAAAGAGTAAGGATGATCCAGAGCTTTCGAATAAATGTCCTGTCCATGCATTCTTTTCGTTTCAATGAATGGCCACCACGTCATTCTGCTTGCCACGCCGTCTCTGGTGACGAAGTAGTACCAAATATTTTCGTGCCATCATGAAATTATCGACGAGTGACAGTTAAGAGGTGTTGTAAGGCGGTGGTCTAGCGAGTGACTGGCATGGAGTGTAGCAGACTACAATCTTGGGCTTAAAACTCGGAGGACATTACACAGCGAGCTCGCGGCATCTTTCGTTGTAACACATTCTTTTTTTAGAACAACGTCTCACGAAGTTGGGGCGGCAAATAATATTTGGCTTGTGCTATGATGAGTGGATTAACAGCGCTGTGGGGTATCAAAGGTGGTAGTGATGTGCAATAAGGAAGAAATGAGCAATGTACGTGATATTTTAGTAGTTGTTTGGTAGATTAATGGTGGGAATTAGCCAGTGCTTTGGGTGTGACTGGTAGGTGGTTGGGTGAAATCGGATAAACAATGTGAGCGCAAGTACGGTGAGAGAAGTCTAATCATTCAGCTCACCAGGTAATCCACCTTATAGTAAGATGGTCAGCAGTCAGAACAGCCGAATGTGAAGCACCGGCGAGGGTGACGGATATGTGATAGATCATAGTCTCAAGTATCAACGTGAAGTTCATTGGTCTAACTTCCTAGAAACTTAACCCTGATATCGAGTGATTCGCGACCAGATGATTATCCTTCAGCATAGTATGGTTTACTCTTCGCTACCTTGTAGCAATGGAAATCATCAGTTTCCAGCTCCAGAGCCCCGAGTGACAAAGCCATGGCCCCCGTCTTGCCCCAATCTTCTTCGTTCACACACCCCTGTTCCTCTCCACCCCCCAAACGCAGGAACGTTTATCCAGCAAGTCTGCCTTGCACTACCATTACCACCCGTCCCCTTTCCTTCCGCATGTTTTCCTGTGTCTCCTACTGATCCGTGGATATTGGATGACCAACCAGGAGGCCGGATAGCTATTGAGGGAACCTTCCGCCGGCCTCTCGGTGTTTGCAGGATTAATACATTGAAGGGGATTTAGATGTATATCTCGAAATAGTTATTAGTGAAAGGGACGATTGTACTTTGTGGGGAATTGGATGGGCTTGTGGGTAACACTTGTATCGGGCACAGGGACCTCAAATGAGCCTAGATTCTGACTCCATGACTATTAAACAAAAGAGCTGATACTTGAATTATCAGTCGACTTTCTGCCGATATCGTGTCTCGTTATGTAGCGGATATCTATGTTTTGGTTTTTTTTTTTTTTTGCGTACGAACCAGGGTATTCAACGTTATCCTCGTTCTCATATCTTAGTCCCACCCCTCACAATCAAGCCCCTGTCCCTGTCTATCTGCATAAGTCTTCTTTGGACTCTAATAGTCCCCTGGCCCGTTGTATCCCCACCTATTCACCTCCAGTCTCTTTCAACCCGCCAATTATTTCTCAGAACGGCAAGTGTTTCTTCCAGAGGGTTTTGAGGATTACATAAATCTACGCATCAGTAATTTAGGTAAATAAGCTGCCAACCTGTTACCACTTCCTATCAAGGCGTTGATTCCAGGCCTTCTGTGTAGGCCTAGCGTAAATTCCATTCCGAGATCCGAGTGGCAAAATTGGCTAAAGAGTAGTAACGAAAAAGTTATATTTACACGATCTAGGTATATACAACTACGATATCACCCTCTTGACATCAACAAAATAAAAGCTCTGTCTCCATGTAAGATGGTGTAGGTACTGTTTTGAACGCTTCCTGCCTTAGATTCCATCTCGTTTATCAACATCCTACAGCACCTCAACCCATCACATATTCCTCCAGTCTTCCTCCAGTCTAAAGTGACCACACTATGCCTATCAACTAGCCCTCCAGCTACCCAATGTGACTGTATCTTTTTCCTAGCTGTCAGTACTACGTTGACTAGCACGGCAGAACGTACCTGCTTCCCAGATACGTCAGGGACCCTCTATTGCCCTTGCTGATATCCAAGGTGTTACCTCTTTTCGATGTGACTGGAACTTAGCCAAATCTACTATGATGGGCGACGTGCATAGAGGGCGGCAGGAAATATAATGATATAGGGTTGATTCATAGGATGCCCCTGGTGACCTATCACGGGCCGCAGGCGCCACGGGTTGACTGGGGCCAATAAACAAGGCGGATCTGGTGTTTCTGAGATGATGGTGGCTTTCTTTGGCGGTGTTGAATGGATGGGTGGGGTGGGAAGTGCTGTGTGGTAAAGTCAGCATGGGGAGGGAGGGTCTGACAAGGAGACAGGTGTAAAGGGATCACGGTGGGTCCTATGGTATAAAAATGCAGCATGGCCGATGTTCGTGAACGTTGTTTGTCTTAAAAAGGTAAAGATGCGCAACGATAACTTACCTTGGTTCCTCTTTATTTACGGTGGATATCTCAAGACAGCCACTATCACTTGCAACACTGACGTTCATGCACTTACAATCCCCTTGGTCTCTTTAAAGTACTAGCACCCCCCACCGTGTGCCCATCCGTATTCTCTTAATATCAACAATTTATCTCTGTCTTCCCTCAAGTCTCTACTAGCCCTTTGTTCCATAGGGCCACCATTTCCCGCCACTACCTGAGAGGCGGGCTTCTAGATATTGCTTTAGGTCCAGAATTTGACTGGATTTGGCTTTTTCTTGGCCCCATAGTTACATCACGCCGTTCACATCAGCATTTAAGATTCCAATTCGGGGGTTTCCGCTTTCTACAACTCCTGCCGTCAAGAGCAGGGAAAGGGACGCAGTATCAGACCAGTCATTATCCTACCTGTGACTGAAGACGTTTATTGTGACATTAATTCAGAGCCAATCACTTTACTCGGCTCGGGATCATTAATTGCCAACTTAGATTAGGTCCATCTCTATACACCTCCATATATATACACATATATATATATGTGTGTGCGTATATATGCCGATATATACACGCAAACAGACATATGTATATATATCTTTCCACAAAGCGCCACCTCCTTACCATTCTCAACTTAACCACATCTTCCAAAGTCTATACTCTTCAATCTGAATCTCACTATCAACGCCACGACCATCCATCTTGGCTCGGACTTCTTCCTACCTTCATCTTTTATAACTCGTCTTGTATAAGATACTCTTCTATCCCCTCACCTTCTCCTCTATAAATTACTAATTCAACTTCAACCAACTCCTCATTTCGCCATCTCCGATTCCATATTGTGAAACTCTAATTCTTCCTCCTAATCACTGCACCGTTAGTCGTCATATCACTGACTAAATTGACGAGATTAAATTATTGGACACTCTTTAGCTTTACTTAAGTGACGTCTTGACTGTTCCGACTCTAGCGTCAAGTTGAGCATTGTTCTAAGTTTAATCATCAAGAAGGTCTTCTTTATATATAAAGATACATAGACAATTATACCAGTCATTTGGTCTTGTCAGGGTACTCATAATCTCTTGCTTCATTCACTTGCCTCCTATTTCCACTTCCTCACCAACCATCCATTTCCGATATCATGGACCAATGTAAGTCATCACACGATCACTCCACTCGTTCCTCCCCATCTAACCTCTCTAAGTAAACCCTTGGCGCCAAGTTCGTGTGGGCCAACTCCTCGACGACTTCCGCAACATCCAACTTCAAATCTCCCTCGTCCCCTCTGATCCCTCAAACCTTGTCGACCACTATACTGAAGGATGGTCCGCCCTCCGCCAATGCACCGAAGACGCCCGCTACATCCTTGACTGCGCTGCGGACACCTCAGTTCCCACGCCGTCCGGCGGACCCGACGAACAGGTCAAAGCAGAGCTCCTGCAAGTGTTACTCGATGCGTATTCCCGGAGACACATGGGGAGGAAGATTCTTTTGAGACAGCAGGCGGCGTTGAGGTGGGTGGAAGGACGCAAGTCGGTTTTGCAAGGGTCGCCACCAGCGCCGGAGCATCAAATGATGTTGGCGCAGTTTGATCAGCAGTTGAGATATGTAAGTTATTCACCCATCGCTATCCAGCTATCAGGTATTTTCGTCTCATCAGCTAACATACAGTCTCAGGAACTTGACATGGCTTCCGACCTCAACGTCTATGCTAGTCTCCAAACCGAGGACATGGTCCGCGGCAGCTGGATACTCGAAGACCCTTCTCTTGCTCAAGTCCATCACTGGCTCAGCACGCGTCCTCGGCCACTGTAAGGGCCACTGAGCCTGTTTGGATTTGGTGTTTTGGCGTCCTGGGTTGCCTTGTGGCGCATTAATCCTCTTGCAGACTAAATGTCTAATGTTATCGTGCATTTGGTGTCATAAGACCTTGCATATGTCGGATCCGTGCAACACAAAAGTCGAAAGGACTACTAGCGAGCCGATGATAGACGAATTATTCAAGGGTTGGGTAATTTGTAGTTATTTCTGCTTGATATTTGCATTTTTGGGGGGGTTACAGTTCTTTAGATGTGTACAACATATTGGTCATATCGGCTTGGTGGTTATATTTGTTGTTAGGCGTTATGATTTTGAATTATCTTAGGGTTTGGATTTGTATAGGGTGCAAAGGGTTCGGGATAGTGAAAACACAGCTGGTTCTGTGAGCGTCACTAGTCTTTTTAAGGAGTTTGTAGTGTATATGTCCATAAATAGTTTTATTATATTACAATAGAGCCTTGGCTTTTGGTTTCAAACAATGCAAGAACTCAATATCAACATTGTATCAAGATATTCACGTAAGAGCACAACCATTGCACGAGCATCTCCATGAAATACCATACAAAGGACCGTTACAACGCCTCGTTTATGAAGTCTACGCCTAAAACTTTGTCTAAGTCTTACTCAAAACACACAGAGCGATCCCCGTCAGAGAAATGACTACACCAACCGCCGTTTCTATGAGAGCACGTTAGCACCCCAGCCTGCTTCTTCTGTCCAACTATCTACTACTCCTCTCCCTCCAAACTTACCTTTAGAGATTACCTTGTTCTCCACCCACCACTCTCCCAAAATCGTAAACAGAAATCCCAGAGTGTTCACTATGGGAACCGTCAAACTCAGCTCTACACGTCACTAGTCAGTACCATATCATCTCTTAGGCCACTTGCATTACTTTCCCTCCCACTATTTCCCCGGTAACCCTTCATCTGTCTATTTCTTATCTCTCATCATCCAGATCTTACTTTCCTCCACACTGCCCAATATGGAAACTCCACGACGCCACAACGGTGATGTTACGCTGAAATTCAGCAATTCCGGGGCCTCTTGGCCCCTATTTGAGATGGCAAATAGAGTCATATACAATGAACAGTTGGTGGTATAGAGGGTGATACCAGGGGAAGATTGGGGTTGACAGAGAGGTTAAGAAGTGGTAGTTATCACTGTGGAGGACAAGCAACAGAATAAATATAACAGGAGGATGTTTAAGAGCTCATCGGGCTATAGTATCCGATGTGAAGCCCAAGTACACTATGTGACTTACCAGCTTGTCCAATAAGCAAAAAGAACCAAATACTGCCAGTTAAATTTAAAACTAATGGCACAGCATATCCCGGGTTCTTAAGGAGATCAACCACGGAAATGAATGTACCTAGAATTATCTTCTTTAGGGGCGAGTTTGCAATACTAGGTGATGACAGAATGGGGTGCTCCGGTGGTGTGTGGGTCTTGGCTGCGCGACGAATGAACGGAGTCGTGAAGCCCCAGGCGATGCCCACAAGGAGGAAACTCAGCACATAGTTGATGACAGGAGGGGACGAGACAGGATCCTCTGGTGACTCCATAATGATATTAAAGAAGACAATTTGGAATGGATGATGCGAAGTATAAGGACAGACCGTTTTGGGTAGATGATCTTGTCCAACAATGGCGCCACAGATATGGCCGACATCATGGCGCCACAAACGCCACATACATGTGCTTATGTAATGCATGAGAATGGCTGACGCGACATGAAGAGCAAGACCCTTGTCAGATGCCACAGGAGCTAAACTTCAACACCCTGGAAACGGAAGGAGCTAATCCTTGTTCTTTGTTTACATTCTGTCGCAAACTTACCGATGACGTCGAACAAGCGCTTAACAGGTCATCCAGCATCAACGGCTCTCTTGCAGATTCTAATACTATACGAGTATCTCAATATGCCCAAAGTCTACAAGCTGTCTATTAGTATCACCGTCATCAGAATTCCAAATCTCTATAACGCTGATATCTCCATATCTTCGCCGCCACCCACAGACACCCCACGGTCGCTTGCACCCAGGTCGCTTCTAGATGGTCGGGACTCCTGCGTCTGCATGGACGTTACGGCATTGGAGACCGGGGGGCTTGTAGTATAAGCGGGATAGATACGGTTGTGTTGGACATGGACATAGCTGGCTACGAACAGTAGAGAGGGAAAGACGGTCTGGGTGAAAAGGATTGTGCAGTTATTTGAGGCGGAGGGTCATTGGTGGAGTGGGGGTTCAGTGTGATAGAGGTGAGGAGAGAGGGGAAACTAATGTTGCTAGGTGACGAGGGGCTGTTGTTTCATGATGTAGTTGCCAGATTAAGGGAGGACAAGTGTAAGTCGAGGGATGACTTGAAAGAGTTAGATTAAGTTAATAGTGGTCTTGGTCTGCCCTTGATACTTGAAGTGGTTGGTTAAGGCTAGAAGGTTGATGCTATGTCCAGCTGACTCTATGATCATGAACTGGCTTCTCCTCCCATGGCCTGGATGTCACATATACAATCACTTCTAATCGGTACATCTAATAGTTGTTAAGACATTAATCTGAGTTTGTTTGTGGATGACGCCGTTTCCATAGACAACCAACGGTATCTCCATGGTCCTAAAATGGGATTGTCAACCGGCTCCTCTGCGGGCCGGGGTTGCTCCCTCCCATACATTACTGAAGTCCCCGCGCTTTTCTATCCATTGTGATAAGCCAGGCGCAGTGGGTGGCCAACTAACGCTTCGGATCTTGTATTGTTTTATGAACTGTAATGTGAAGAGTGGCAAATATCCTCAAGGAGCCGCTTGTGTTGCCATAGTTTAGAGGATATCAGCATGCCGGCCAATAGGAGATCCAAACTATTGTCGTTTTCGGAAAGTTATTCGATCCGGTGGGCGCCAATGCAAGTCGGCTGGGCACTTGCATTTATTGTATGATGTGTTCGCTACTAAAAAGGAAGGGCTAAATCAACTCGAGGCCACATATATGCCGTAATATCTTCCCATAACAACCGTGTTTCGTGATGTGTATCTTGCCCCCTCTTCAATTTTACCTCTGCCACTATAGTAATAATATTCTCACTCTTTAGTCTGTGCAGCGCATGTGAGCACATAGCGACACCTTGTGATATACCCACCAAGGGTAGGTTTTTTTCCCAAAGCTTAAATCTGGATTTCATACAAACTCGGCAAACTCGACAAAAACGAGCGTTCATTCCCGGACCGCCGTCCCATCCTAACCACATATCCACTTTCTGCAGGTGCAGATGCAGTCGCTCCTTCCGCCCTTGATCTGAACCTGGAGATTATCTTCCCTAGTTCTTGCCCTGTGTCTGCTGTCTCGAGGGGTGTTGTTTCCTCTTATATTTTCGTGTCCTGCCTGTTTGTTACTCTTCCTTCTTGGGAGTAGTTGCTCTCCTTCATATTTCACGCTACGCATGTCCCTGCCATTTTCATTCACTATTTTGTGGATCTTGAATTTCTGCACTATAGCTAAGTTTGAATCGCTCTTCAATCAAAATTTGATCCATAACAACCATCTTTGCGACTGTCTCTAATTTTCGATCGTTTCGCTTTCTTGGCACTTCTGTTCACTCTTTTCTTGTCAATAATCTTCTTTTTTGCTATAAATTTATTCGAACTTTTCATGGGCTAGGAAAAGCCCCGCTGAAGCGACAACTTGACTGAAAAATAAACGAACCTCAAGTAAACAATCATTACTTTTTCAGTCCCAACTTTGCCCTGGAGCCCTGATTCGTCCTTTCGCACTCACACATTTTCCATCATTAAATATTTGTGCAGCGCAACGCCATATATATCTAGGGTGACTTGGCCATACTAGAAACTTTATTTTTACCCGCTCAAATAACCGAATATCTGCTGGCTTGATTCGACCTAGGAGCCCACTATCGCTTCATAACCTTGACGGTGTTACTCCTCCCACCATGGCGTTCCCTCCCAAGATGCCCGGAGGCTTGAGCCAGCTTCATCACTCGGCTGCAATCTTTGCCGATTCTTCCATCGACGGCCCGGAAATCGGCACGCTTGTGCTCATTGTTGACCGGGCCAAGAACCTTCCGAACCGGAAGACCATCGGCAAACAAGATCCGTATTGTGCTGCTAGGCTCGGAAAGGAAGCGCATAGGACTAAAACAGATATACGAGGTGGCCAGACGCCGAGATGGTAAGTTTGATGAGCTAGGAGCTGGCCCGCTGTTTACAACATGGCGGCTTTTCTTGTGTGGTAAACAAATACAGAGTCTAACCGCCAACCTTCGTTCAATCAGGGACCAAGAATTGCGATTCACAGTGCACGATTCCTCAGATTACTACCACCTTAAAGTGTCGGTATTCAATGACGATAAGAAGACGGAGCTAATTGGCGAGACTTGGATCGATCTGAATCATATTATTATGCCTGGAGGCGGGCAAAGCGACCGCTGGCAGAATCTTGGCTGTAGGGGAAAATACGCTGGCGAAATTCGCATTGAACTTACCTATTACGACAACCGACCCAAGCCTGTGAGCCCACTCAAGCTTAAGTCATCTGAGCCCGAAATTATGGTTGATGCTCTAAACGGAAGCACCCGCCGCCGAAGTCCCGTGAAGCGCAGACCACTGCCATCGGATCCGGTTACTGGCGAGGCCCCCTCGCATATTAATGTGTTGGCCAAGACTCCGTCTCCACTTCCAACTGCCCACTTAGCAATTCGCCCGCAAATGCAAGAAGCTATTGCTCCTCCCACTCATGTCGGCCCTCGGCCCCAACCGACAACGCGCGCACAGAAACAAGAAGCGGCGGTCAAGGCACAGCAACAACGCCTGATCGATCTCCAAAACGAACAACAACGACTTGTTCAGGAGCAGCAACTGCAGCAGCGCAAGTACGAGGAAGCGCTGGTCCTTGAACGAGAAGCAGCTATCGCCGCAGCGAGATCCTCAATGGAGAACTTGTCAGATATCCCGATGCAGTCTATTGAGGGTCAACACAGTCGTTCAAACTCGGGTCACCACAACTTGCCCTCTAGTACCGATTACGGTCCTGGCCCTCAGGGCTACCCTGGCCAAGGTCCTGCTACCCATGGGGCCTATCCCGGACAAGACGATACCCCGCCTCCACCCCCTGCGCACCGTAGCCGAACTGGAAATTCCCCTGTTACGGAAATGGCACCTCGTACTAGTTTTGACGGGGCTTCAGGAAAGCCTGCTGGCATGCGACAGGAAGTATTGAGAAACGAGGCTCACCGCAATTCTCTATCTGCGTACGGTTCCTCGGACCGGTCTCCGGTTCCCTCTAGTCAGCAATACGAACCTGTGTCACAGCCAAGACCACAAACCCAAAGAGCCGGGTCTTTCGAATCCCCCTCTCATCGTCTGTCTATGCAGCCGACAGTAGAGGATGTCCCAGATTCTCCCAAGGCAACTGTTCAAACTTTAGCCCGCAAGGCGGGCCCGCGGGCCGGCCAGCAATATACAAGCTCTTCTGACCCACGTCGGGAGATGGCTGGGGCTCCTCGAGGCCCGAAGCCGCCACCTCCTAGCCATAAGGATAATATGGTGGCACAGCAGCAGGCTGAGCATCAGAGACAACAAGCCGAGCAGCAGGCAAGACAAGAGGCTGAAGAACAAGCTCGCAGGGAGGCAGACGAACAAGCCCGTAGACAAGTAGAGGAACAAACCCGGAGAGAAGAAGAAGCCCGGAGAGAAGAACAAGCCCGGAGAGAAGAACAAGCCCGGAGAGAAGAACAAGCCCGGAGAGAAGAACAAGCCAAGAAGGAAATGGAAAAGAGGACCCAACAGCAACAATCTAGTCGCCCGCAACTACCTGCTGTACCATCTCATCAGGATAATTCCCCCCCTCCGATCCCAGCCCACTCATCATCCAATCAGGTGGTTACCGCTGCTCCGTCTGTCCCAGCGCACCGCCAACAAACACAACCTTACCAACCCGGTGCTTCGCAACCCCCGCCAGCCCCTCAACACTCTTCTTCATATCAGGGTCAACAGGCTCCCCGTCCAGTTCAATTCCAACTCCCTGCTCCGCCTCCCGCAGGGTCTCCATCTCCTGCTCCTCAATCCGCTTCTCCAGCACCTCCATCACCAATCGAAGAAACGTCTAACATGGCCATGACTCTTGTGCCGCGCAAAACTGGCCGCCCGTCGATTCCAGCGTCTCTAATTCCTGGAATTGATCCTATCATTGCCCAGGAGATCTCGGAACTTGCTTTCCAGAAGAGACAGCGGGAACGTGAAAGGAGCTATTCGACCCCAGTGCAACCCTCCACATACGGTCAGATCATGCCATACAAGCCTCCAGCTCCGACTCCAGCTCCGCTGCAACAACAACAACATCAACAGCAGCAGCAACAACAGCAGCAGTACCAAGGCCAGCAGCATCAACTGCCGCCGCCTGGATACTACCAAAACGGCCAGCAGCAACCACCAGTTCCGGAGCACTACCAGAGAGGCCGTGCCATGACGCATAATGAAATTGTTCCGTACGGTTACACAGGGCGAGGCCCGTCACCAGTTCCTTACGATGGTCGGGAACCTTCTCCGCGACCATATGATGGGCGGGAACCTTCTCCGCGACCATATGATGGGCGGGCACCGTCGCCCCGACCATATGACGGAAGAGAGCCATCACCCAGGCCATACGATGGCCGTGGTGCCTCGCCAAATCCACATCATGGTGGTCGGGAACCGAGCCCAAACCCATACCATAACGGACGTGGACCCAGTCCTAATCCTTATGATGGGAGACAAGCATCGCCGAATCCTTATGGACACGGAAGGTCCCCGTCGCCAAACCCATACGGTAACGGTCAAGGGCCTCCGCCTAATCCTTACAACCACAATGGCCGCTCTCCATCTCCGAATCCTTATGCTCGCAACGGGCGTTCCCCCTCGCCCAATCCATACGCTCATAATGGCCGTGAACCCTCTCCAAATCCCTACTCTGGTCGTAGGGCTTCACCAAACCCGTATTCACAGCCCCCTGGATATGATCGTCGTGGTTCTTACACTGCGCAGCCGAACCAGCAGATTCATGGGGGTTCTCGTGGTCCGTCACCAATTCCTAGTCCCCGGCCGTCTCCCAATGTCACTTATACGATCCGGCGGAAGTCGGTTAGTCCAGCGCCACCGTTGTCTCAAGACCGTCGAAATTCGACAGTTCCTTTTGGCCCAAGTTCCTATGATGCCATTAACCCGTCGGCACCCAAGGCTGAAAAGTCTCATGAGAAGATCATCACGCACGATGGCAAGGAAATTGACCCATCTGACCATTTGCCAATTTCCTCATGGGCTCCAGAACCCGATCGTCCTAAGGATGAAAATGGGCAGGTTCTTTCGCAGCCGAACAGACAATCCACGTCAGCCTACGCCGTGGGGCCTTCTGGGCGCCGCCAGCTTAAGATCGCTGGCCACTCCCCCGCACCACCTGGCCAAATGGTCTACCATGGAGCCCCCGATCCCCACAACCATAATCAATATCCCCCTACTGCATCCCGCAACCGTCTGCAAAAGAAAACGGCCCGGCAATCCACAGGTTACCATGATTCCGCTGGCGCCTCCCCCATTTCCCCGTCGGCTCCCGGCAACTTCGTCCCGACACGCATGTCTAGGGCTCACACATGGGATTATTCCCAACAGCAGGAAATTCAAAATCAACAGGATGTTTACGGAGGTGGTGGTGGCGCGGCACCAAGATCTGGAAGGCATGTTCCAGGACCGGCTCCCGTGATGAGTGGGGCATTGGTGAGAATGGCGCCGGGTGCTGGGCCACCGCCCGCGAGCGCGGATGATTGGGCTTTGATGGAGGAGATGAGTAGGATTGATATTGGTGCGGGGAGATCTCGGAGACATGGCGGCTATTAAGGGGAGTGTTAGGGGATATTATGTATGTAATGGGATATATATGAACTGAAATAACAATGATAATGCGTCTGTATAAAGATTTCATGTCAGTGAATTATACGTATTGTAAGAATGATAATAATTAGGGTCATATACCCTATATGCATCAGGCAGCGGACTTCCGTAGCATAAAAGGGAGGGGAAATATCAACTGTTCATAAAAGGCACATCAGCATCAGTAACATATCAACATAAGATCACCGCGTTAACTCTTCCATTACTAACTGTATATTCCCAAAGGTGACTAGTCACGATGACCGTACGGAACCCCCTCGCTGCCCAACTCTCAGATGGTCCCTTCTCCACCATCCTCCCCACTCTTCTCGATAAAATTACCCAGCATCTCAAAACTCTCCCACCTACCAGCCGAGTCAGTAAGTTCTTCTGTCTATCCAGAGCCCTCCTAATCCAACACAACACTGACAACCCCACCTACAGTCATCGCCATCTCCGGCGTCCCTGGCTCTGGAAAGACAACCCTAGCCTCCCTACTCGTCGCTGCCCTGAATTCCCAAACGCCTGGGACCGCTATTGGGTTACCTATGGATGGCTTCCATTACCCATTGTCTTACCTGAAGACACTCCAAGATGCCAACGATAAGATTCACCGACGAGGTGCCCCGGATACATTTGACGGGGCGGCATTTTCAGCGTTGGTTGAGAAGCTGAACAAAGATCTTCCCGCGGTGTCTTCGGCCTATTTTGGGCCTGTGGGACTGGAGGTTCCGGAGAAGGATGGAGTGGGTATTTATGCGCCATCATTTGATCATGCAGTGAAAGATCCAATGGCGAATGATATTGTTTTTAGGGACGAGAGAGTTATTGTTGCTGAGGGAAATTACTTGTTGATGAATGAGGCGCCATGGAATCGAGTTATTGGATGTTATACGGAGAAATGGTTGGTGGAATGTGATGGGGGAACGGCAGTCAGTCGGCTAGCGCGGCGTCATCTTGCAGCGGGGATTGTCGGGAGTTTTGAAGAGGGAAAGGAGCGGGCGGAGAAGGTTGATATTGAGAATGGGCTGAACATGCTGGATAAAGTTGGTGAAGTTGATGAAAGGATCTGGAATGAGTAATGGGTGATGAGTGTCAAGCTTTAATGATAATGATAGTTAATTTGGGTTTTTATTAATTAAAGCAATGAAAAATTAGTCGAGGTCAGAGAGAATGAATCGGGCCAACGCAACACAGAAAGCTACTTTGAATTCAGGGTCTTCAACTGAACATTCCTGGGCTTTTTGCTCATTTGATCTGGCCACTTTTATCAAATCATGAGCCTCAGGGCTCTCCACAAGTCCCAGGACTGCCAGTGGAATGTTACCAGCTATTGTTGACACGCGTGCCGCATCATTCTCGTCCTTGTCATACTCTGAGCCCAAGTCGATCAGTACATCTTCCATATCTAAAGTGACCTTGCACTCTTCTGGCAATTCGACCATGCAAAGAGGCGCCACACTAACAGGGGCTTGATCAACCCAGCGGCGAGTCACATTGTTAGAAGCTAGACTCGGTGATGGCAGGGCTGAGGGCTTCCGAACGGGCTTTGTGGCTTGAAGGACGTTCCCAGAGACAGGTGTAAGAACTGTATCCAAACGCCTCTGTCTAGGGGTGCTCAAAGAGCCACAGTGGCCCTTCGGACTCTCATAGACAGAGGCATAGCCACTAGCCTGTGCTAACGACATTGGACCCGGCCAACCAGTCTCTGAAGTCAAAGGCAGAGCTTGGCTTTCACTATGTATCAATGGAATACCTGCCCCCGAGAACTTGGTATAACCCTTAGATGCTTCACACATCACCTTACCGGCGGTGAGATCTCGGCGAGTCGCCCGTTGAAGTCCCATCACTCGGTGTAACGGTGTAAGGAAGTCCACCATTTCTGGAGAGATGTTTCCCTCCGCAAAGTTTATGCTGTATTCCATCTGTCGCATGAACTCATCTCGTGCACTGCCTGTGCCAAAGATGAGACGAATCTTGCTCATTGGTCTAGACTTTCCGGCAGGGCCTTTACAAGCGTAGAAAATCTCCAGCTCGCGAAGACCACGGGTGTCGCCAGCAGTTGGTGGCCGGCACGTCGTCAAATCAAGATGCATGATCCGCTCAGAGTGCCGGATATAAAGGTTTGCTTCTAGTGCACCATTCGCGCGCATCAGAACTTCAATTGCAAACCAGTAGCTAGTGGCTTCTCGCGCAATCACAACATCTGCAACATCAGTGAAGCGTAGGCTATGGAGGCAGATGTCAAACTGTGGGTCGTCTGAGACTGGGCACTGACCCAGTGCTTCTTCGATACGATCATGGAGGTCGATATCGTAGAAAGGCTCCGTGTCCATCTTCTCACGGAACAAGTCTCCTATAGCAAAGAGCACTTCAAAAGGCCGGGAGTAGTGCATTCCAGGAAGTTTCTTATGGAAAGCACCAAGTCCGGAGAGGATCTCAACAGGGGCTTCCATCTCCGGGCTTGAGTCCTCGTTTAATGCTGCTACCATTGCCTGACGAAGCATCTCATAGCGACAGGGGCGAGGGGATCGGTATTTTAGCAGCCGAACTGCCAGAGTTCCATAATAGGAGAATCGGACTCTGGTTCCCTGCTCGTCTAGAGAAAGGCTTGGGGGCATACTCTCTAACCGGAACCGAGTCGGGTTCTCTACTGACGGCGCGAGCTTATGGCAGTTCCCAACCGAACGCTTCAATCCAGGTGCCAGTTGCTGCGAAGCTAATGAAGGTAACTTGAAGATTCCAGTCTTGGGGTGGTAAGACTGCTGTAAACTTAATTGTGCATGAAAGCCATCATCCTTAAACCCACCGGCTCTGCCTCGGGTACCCTGAGTTTTGCCTCGTGAGTTCTGTGTTTGTGGAAGAACCTCATCGCTACTACTCCAAGGTCGATACGAGTCACTCACTCTAGACTCTTCAACCGCCATTGGAGCAGCCCGCCGCAAAGGCTGGAGCGGCACATACTCAACTGGGGCAGGGATTTTAGAGCCGGAAACCCCCACAGGCGGAAGAGCCTGCGGTGAAACAGGCCGAATAGAAACAGCCTGTTGAGGCCACAGCTGCATTGAACAGGGCATCAATTCTAGAGCTGGACTTGGGACGTTAGACCTTGACGGAGGTACGAACCCTAAGGTTCCAGACGGATTTTCTGGACTGCGAGTGGTGGGTACAGTTGGTCTAAGAGCTGGTGGAACACCTGAACCTGTCCTACCCAAAGACGTCACCGGCGAGTGTTGTGGTGAAGATAGGCTTATGGGGACGACCCTACACTGAGTTTGAGGCTTCCCACCCGGCAATCCAGTAGTCGTAGTACCGCGATCAAAACCACCCGCTACCTGCTGATTGTCGTAGTTCACAAATCCTCCAGGTCCCAGCCTCTCTGCATCTTGTTTCCAAGCTAAGTCATCTTCAAGGCGCATATCTTTCCGGGGATCAAGATCCAGTCCCCTATTGCGAGTGGAGCCTTTTTCCGTATTAGGCATCTGGTAAAGATAGGGTAGAGCAGCAGGATGTGTCTGCTGCGGCTGGGGGCGATCTCGATCTAAGAAAGCCATGAACTCATCCGAGTTCGAAAATTCGGGGATGGTGGGGTGCTCGAGGCTCAAGCAAGCGGCTTGGCTATAATTAGAAACTAGTTAGAGTTTGCATAGGAGTTGGGCAAGAATGAGAAGACAGACGTGCCTCGTAGAAGATCCACTAACAAGAGATTGGTTGTTACTGGCAGTCGAGGCAAAGCTTCCTTGGGAAACCATGAAGGGGGACTATGAGGGACTGTCATTAACTGTTGTTCTTGTTGTCTTCTACGTTCATAATAACCCGTACCGGATAATAGTCGTTCGAAGACATGTTGAAGGAGGAAAGCGTTAAGAGATGATGGGAATTGAATCTTGTGATGCTCAGATTATAGTCAATATTAAGCTTAAACAATTAGAAAGCTGTGATTCTGTGTAACAAAATCAAATATCACCAAGTGTCGGTACTAGTGAGCGTAAGTAGAGTGGATGTCGGGTCTGGTGGTGTGAGTAATCTGAAGCAAGGGAAAATAAGTATAAAAGCGTCTCTTGTTAAATACCTTTATTGGGTGAAAACCTTTCATGTCCTTTACAGCAATAGGCACCAACAGTTTTCATATGCACCTTCCATCTAGATTCACATATTTCCTAATCAGGAAATAACCACTTGCACTATTGGGAATGCTAAAAACACAACAGATAGAGGCCAATCCAATACATCCCCACATTTCTGCTGAATGGGCAACTACCTACAGATAGGATGCCACAGACGAAACTTCATGCACAAACCGTAAAATAGCCGTCAGTCTTGTATATGAGGACCCAAATTCGGCCGGGATGCAAGGTCAGGAGTTCTTAACACTAAGATTATGACGGCCTATGCCTAAATATCTAGCAACCAGTACTCTATTATTCCCAACCGCTTCACCCAAAAACAGATTCAGACCATAAACAACAACCCAAAGACCCAAGATGAAGTTCAACGCCAGACTAGAAACAACACACGAAAGATGAAAAACAATCATGAAACCAAAATGAAAAACATAAAGCCGTAAACCGGGGGAATCAAAAAGGTGAAACACCATGTCCACCGCCACCTAACCCTACTCCTACGACCTGCATCGTCTACATAGCCATCCGTCTATCGCCGTCAGGCCCAATAGCTCCAGCTGCATCAGGGTTAAGATAGTCGGCATTTTCAGCGGCCTCATACTCAGCAATGAGGTCCGAGACAACTTGCCTGGACTCTTCAAACTCGTCAAAGTTTTCCGAGAAGGGGGCAGTCTTTTTGTAAGCTTCTAAGAAGGCATTACGCTTCTTCATGCCATCGAATTGGCGGGCAATTTTCTTGAAAAGCTGGGGGTCTGTTAGAAGCCGGAGATATATCACAAAGTAGAAAAGGTTGACTTACAGTGGCAATACTGGTGTGGTTGGCTAACATCAGACCACTAACGCGGTGGTTCATGGGAATATAGGGACTCTTCTTTGTGAGAGCAACTTGGATACTGGCTGGGCCCCAAGGAATAAAGGTAGCCAGACGGCGTTCTCTGATACGCAATAAACTCTTGTGGACATCAGTAGGGTCAACTTCACCCTGGATGACGTTCAAAATCGAAATATAGCAACTCTTCTTGGTCGGCATAGTAGAAACCATGCGGTTCTTGGGCTGCAAGAGACGACGCATGACATCCAGGACAGTCGTTTTTCTGACAGTCTTAGCCTGGCCAACCTGGTCGCCAGTGAAAGGAGTATACGCAGTCATGAGGAAATGGCAGCGGGGTGTGGGGATAAGCGAAGCCAGAATACTGACTAAATCGTTGTGCATATATCCAGGGTAGCGGAGCGTCGTGGTACTGGCAGACATGACGGTGGAAACCAGCTGGTTCGTCTGAGCAAATGAGGGCTCCTGAACATGCAGACGGTCGGCGGCAATATGAGACAGGGCACCGTTATCCAAGACAACCACGGAATCGGCGTTCTGAGTAAGACGGCGCATAGTCAAAATACTGTTGTAGGGATGGACAACGACGTCACCACTGTTGGTGGTATCAGGGAAAACGGAATAGGTCTGAATGATCTTTTTGGGGAATCGGTCGTTGAGGCGCTCAAGCAGGAATGATCCAAGACCAGAGCCAGTACCACCGGCGATAGAGTGTAACAACATGAACCCTTCAAGTGAATCTGAGCCCTCAGCTTCGCGGTCGATCATCTCGATAATATCTTCATGAACATGCTCGCCAGTCTGATATCCATCACCCCAGTTGTTGGCGGCACCGACACCACTTTTACCAATGTAAAAGTTCTCGGGGTTGTAGATATTGCCGTAGGGACTCGTTTGAATGCTATTGAGCACTCGAGGTTCGAGATCAATTAAGATTGCTCTGGGGATATAACGAGTATCGTCACTTTGGTAGTAGAACACATCTTTGCGATCACCGCCCTCGGTAGCAAAGTCCTCCAGGTTTCCGTCTTGGCTGATGCCGTGTTCCTGGCATAATTGCTGCCAGAATTGGCTTCCAACTACGTGGGCGGTTAGTAACACAATTCACTATACGGATAATGCACTAGTTATGGGCAATATCAGGTGGTGATGTGCGGCCATGGTGGGGTTGAGGGGTGACCAGGGACTGCTTCACCAAGCCCTGAGCAGCCCTCACAGACGACAGAAGCTCTTGTAACGGGGGCTAAACTCACTGCTATTGCCACACTGGCCAGCCTGAATGGTGATGATTTCTCTGTGTATGATGTCAACAACCAGTACTTTGTCATATATCCCATAGCGGATCTTACCTGGGCATTTTTATGACTCTTACCGACCAAAATCTCACGATAGCATGTCCTTGGCCCAGCGCTAGGAGCTCATTCTTGCTGAGCTCAATTTAGCTAGCAAGCTTCATGAATGCTGCTAGACGCGGTTGGTAGCGCGTGAGTATTTAACCGATGTTTCTCCGGTAAATATAGGGGTTTGTTTTAACCCTACCATTATGTAGTTTCCCCAAATAGTAGTAGATCCGAAAAGTGAACCCAATTGAGAGCTAAGTTTTAGTGGGCAAAATAGCCACACCAAGATGAAGATCATGATATCCAGAAGAAGATATCCATTGAGCCCTTCTATGTTACCAATTGCTCAATTGTGATATTTACACCATGACTTATTAACTCCAGCGCGATTTTGTTTCTTTTAATAAAACCCTTCCCCTCCATATTATAAAGCACCTGTTGTCCTGGCTAGTTGTAAGCTCGTCAAGCATCAAGCCTTGAAACGAATCTCTGCATCCCGCATCAATTAGGGGTCTGATCCCTCAACGTTGACTAGTCGAATAGATCGTTATCGTATTCTAACCTGACGCTTGTGTCTGCTTCGTCAAGATTGCTTTATGCTCTTACTTATATAGACTTTTTTCCCTCCATTCTAATCCACGGCTGTCACGGCTTGTATATATTTACTTAAAATTTGCCCCTTGATCACACGTTTATAAGCCCATCTGGAAGCTTCTCACATACTGCTCAAGCTGTCACCCCACGACGATTGCCCTTCCATTCTATTTAGGGCTCTGATTATATACATACTCTGGTACTCCCGGGAGGTTCGTCTTTTCACATAACAATTACTTGAAGACTTGAAGATTGGCGATAGCGTACATACATGACCGCTTCTTGTATCTCCTATCGTTACATACTGCGCATTGCATGGCTGATTTGGTCTTTGAAAGCTGACATTGCCTTGAAGAAAAGTAGATATATAGCTTCAATTTGTCTCTGACGCTGGCCAATCTGCCCTGAGCCAAATCTGTCGAGTGAGATTTTCCTACACAAACCTTACCTATAGAAGATACATGCAAATACCAGCACTATGGAACAAAACATACCACAACGGCCCGAAGAGCGGCGCCCCGCCTTACCTCGACTAGATACTACTCCTAGTTCTGTCAGCCAAACCCCCCACCTCGACCAGAATACTGGCCCTATACCCTTGAATACTACCCCGAGTACCACATCCTCGACGATCCCGCCTGGCACTCAAACCAAAAACTTTACCGCTGCACCTACAGAATCATCAGCTAGTCTATCGGTTGACCCCCCACGATCTACCCGGGCGACTTCACCTCTTGCCATGCCCCCACTCAACGGTGATGGCTCCCGCTCCGATGTCCCTACCCCATCGGCCTCAGAAAATCGCCGTAGTGTCCAATTCCTTGCGGAAACAACGACACACTCACGTCAGCCGTCTTGGGACGATGGCGACGGATCCCGACATCTGGGCTCGTCTATCATGAACAAGCTTAAGTCACTATCTCTTCAAAGTCCTCGATCTGCCACCACAACTCCTGATAATGCTTTTGGCGGCCTTAAGAACCCCAGCGCTTCCCAATCACGTTCTTCATCTCCGACTAGAGCACCGGGGACCATCGAGGAAGGCGCGGAGAGTGATGCAGATGCTGATGCTGAAGAAACGGCCGATGAGGGCACGGGACCAGAGAGAGATGGAAAGGGCAAGGGAAAGAAAAAGCATAAGATCCGTAGACCAAAGTTGATGGAGTGGGCAAGCTCGCCAAATACATCTGTATTGGTGCCTAACGAAGTCCCACAAGGACCTCTGAGTGCGGGGATCATGGTGCGCCATCGCGGGAGTATGCCCGGCCTCAACGAGGAGGCACAGAGATGGAGTGCTGTTGTTTCAGAAGGCGAAGGCCGTGAGAGGCTAGAGTCTAAAAAGAGCCGAGCTAAGCGTAGCTCTGGATACTGGCGATCGGACAGAGCTAGCGGGACGGAAGGTGGCCCTTCACGCGGGGCGCGCGGTCATATGCGGCGGTTGACGTCGTTTGGTGGTGGCGCTCTGGGAGATGGTGCAGTTTCGGACTACGATGGAACGGCCACCCCAAGACGAACTATGTTCTTCAGCCATGAACGGGCGGCTACTCTGGGAGCCCAAGGATGGCACATGGTCAAGAGCACGCTCAAGATGCTTCGGTCCAAGCGCGATGATCGGTTTAACATGTCGAAGTCAGCCGAATTGATATCGGAGCTTCAGGCTGGTGCGCCGGCTGCGATGCTTCTGGCGACCTACATGCAGCGCGACGAACATGGTAACAAGCGGATCCCGGTCCTACTGGAGCAGCTCCAATTGAATATCACGGACAGCAAGCATCGGCCTGAGGATGATAGCGAGCGACATTCCATTTTCACTATCTCGTTGGTATACGGATCAGGACCTAGCTCAATGCAGTGGTCGATTACACGGACGTTGGGTGATATCTACCAGCTGCACCTGCGTTATCGTATGAAGACGAGCACTGCGCGCCAAGACAGCGTCCTGAACCGCTTTAAACAGCCAAAGTTCCCTTCGGCGATTTTCCCATGGTTCCGGTCTTTCCGGTCTCACGGTGATGAAAGTGACGAAGAAGAGCCTGGCAAGGGCAAAGAACAGGCGCCCGGGCCGAATGAGGCTGGGGGTGGTGTGATGGAGGAAGCGCCGCTGGATCTGCCACCGCCGATTCAAGATCAGGCGTCGCATAGGAGGCCATATTCAAGGTCACATTCAAGACAGCAGTCAATGAATGGGTTCACTGATATAGAGGATTCGGGAACTGAGGATCGGACGCGGCCGGAAGTGTTGCGGGCAAAACATGTCGAGAGACAGCGAAGAGCATTGGAAAAGTACTTACGGGAAATGATCAAGTGGCTGATGATCCGGCCTGATAGTAACCGTATGTGCCGATTCTTGGAGCTCTCGGCACTTGGTGTACGCCTGGCAGCGGAGGGTAGTCATCATGGAAAGGAGGGTTATCTTCACATTCAGAGCAGTAAGGGTCTGGATTTCCGGCGGGTGTTGACGCCGGGAAAGGTCATTGCGCGCCACAGCAGAAAGTGGTTTCTAATCCGACAAAGTTACATTGTTTGTGTCGAGTCACCTGAGAACATGAACATCTACGATGTCTACCTGGTAGATTGCCACTTTGAGATCACCCATAAGAAGAAAAAGAAGTTTCTTGGTGGTGGCGGCAACAGCGCTCCAACGACACCGGCTTCTCCTGGAACCCCAGGCCTCGATTTGGACGATGATTCCGATCCAGCTAAGGCGGCAGCTGACGCTAGCAATGGGAAGCATCATCGATTGACGCTTAGGACTTCGGAGCGCAAGGTCAAGCTCTTCAGCCGGAACCATTCGGTGATGCAGCAGTTTGAGATGTCGATGCGGTCTATGCTGGCGACTACGCCTTGGAACCAGCCAAATCGTTTTGACAGTTTTGGACCAGTAAGACAGAATGTCCACGCGCAATGGCTCGTCGATGGGAGAGATTACATGTGGAATGTTTCCCGGGCTATTATGATGGCTCGTGATGTCATCTACATCCATGACTGGTGGTTGAGTCCGGAGCTTTATATGCGGAGGCCGGCGGCTATATCTCAGAAATGGAGATTGGATAGACTACTGCAAACCAAAGCACAAGAAGGTGTGAAAGTCTTTGTCATTGTGTACCGCAATGTTGAAGCTGCCATCCCTATCGATTCAACCCATACAAAGTTCTCTCTACTGAACTTGCACCCCAACATCTTTATTCAGAGATCGCCTCATCAGTTCAAGAAGAACCAATTCATTTACGCTCATCATGAAAAGCTTTGCATTGTGGATCATGATATTGCCTTCCTTGGTGGTATTGATCTTTGCTTTGGCCGCTGGGATTCTCCCCAACACCGCCTCACTGATGACAAGCCCACCGGCTTTGAACCCACTCCCGGGACTGAAGATGGACCTGCGCCTAGATTGGACCCAGGCAACTGTCAGATGTTCCCTGGAAAGGACTATAGTAACCCGCGTGTTCAGGACTTCTATCGTCTTAACGAACCCTACGAAGAAATGTATGACCGTTCCCGTGTCCCCCGCATGCCCTGGCATGATGTCGCAATGCAGATTGTGGGCCAACCGGCTCGTGATTTGACTCGCCACTTTGTCCAGCGGTGGAACTACATTCGGAGGGGCCGTAAGGCGACAAGGCCGTTGCCGTTTTTGCTGCCGCCACCAGATGCGAAGCCAGAGCAATTGCAAGCTTTGGGTCTGACAGGCACATGCGAATTGCAGCTTTTGAGAAGTGCCGGGAACTGGTCGTTGGGGACGTCGCACACGGAGCACAGTATCCAAAATGCGTATATCAAGATGATTGAGGATTCTGATCACTTTGTGTATATCGAAAATCAGTTCTTTGTGACGTCATCAGAGTTTGATGGCGTGAAGATCTTGAATCGGATCGGCGATGCTTTGGTGGCCAGGGCGATGAAAGCCCATCGTGAGGGCCAGGATTGGCGTTGCATAGTAGTTATTCCCTTGATGCCTGGGTTCCAAAATACAGTTGATGATCCTGAAGGCACCAGTATCCGTCTGATTCTTGAGAGTCAGTACCGCAGTATCAGCCGTGGTCGCCACAGTATTTTCGGACGTCTTGCTGAGGCTGGAATTACGCCAGATGACTATATTCAGTTCTTCAGCTTGAGGCAATGGGGAAAGCTTAACAGTGGCGTATTAGTTACCGAGCAGCTATACATCCATGCCAAGATTATCATTGTTGATGATCGTGTGGCGTTGATTGGCTCAGCCAACATTAATGAGCGGAGTATGCTTGGTGACCGCGACTCAGAGGTAGCTGCTATTATTCGGGATACAGACATGATTGACTCGGAGATGTGTGGAAAGCCATACCAAGTGGGACGTTTTGCTCACACACTGCGTATGCGTCTGATGCGGGAGCATCTTGGCCTTGATGTTGATGAGATTCTGGAGGAAGATTTGGCTGCGGAGAACGAGAGTTCTTTAGCCTCTGATGAGGAATTTGCCACAGAGACAGAATCTATGATGAGCGTTCAACATGAGACTACCGTTCCCAGCGCTCCTCGTCCGTCTAGTACCAGTGTCGTTGATGACATTCCGGAGCCGAGATCGGCGGGTACCGAGGCAAGCCGGGACTCGGTTTTCATCAATGGCCGCGAATTCCTTGCTGGTACAAGAAGTACCAGTTCTGAAGATCCTCGGCACCACCATATGCCGCGGTCCCGTAGACCCTCGGCTATGAGCACTACGTCCTATCCTCCTCCATCTGTCTCTAATGCTACCCCCGACGGCAATGATTCCACCAAGCCGATGAATCGTGGCCACAACTCCCAGCATCACTTTGCCTCCGACATCTACCTAGCTCCGATTACCAAGGACTGTATGAAAGATCCGATTGCGCCTGTATTCATTGAGAGCATCTGGAATCGTGTGGCAGCAAACAACACTAAGCTTTATCGATCAGTTTTTCGATGCATGCCTGATAACCACGTTGAAACCTGGAATGACTACCGCGATTATACCGACTACTCTGAGCGCTTCCGGGAAGACATGGAACGCCGTGCTGCTGAAAATAAGAGAACCAGCATGGTTGATGAAGACGGTGGCCCGCATATTGCCCTACCAGCTATCGACCTTAAGGCTGCGGCCCACCGGGCCAACGAGGCCCGCCATAGTGCCATTTTGACGCCACCAGAAGCGCCGGTTGTTCCATCAGACTCTTCGGAAGACGAAGAAGTTGAAGCCAAGCCAAACTTACGCGTCCCGCTTAGCCTCGATACTACTGTTGAAACTGCAGGGGCTTCTGGGGTCGTTGATCGGCCGTCTCCGGTGCTACCTGCGGGAGACACGCCATTCCCTCCTTTAGACCCAACGATCACTTTGCCACCGGCAACTCCCGATGATGAACACCGCAGTAATGAGAAGCGTACTACGTTCTCAACGCCTTCCAAGGTCAACACTAACACTCCCGCGCTTGAGCCGCTAGCGCCTACTGGGACTCCTGGTGGTGCCTCAACACACGCCACGCAACGGCGGCGCAAAAGGACGAATACTAAAAGTAGCAAGCACCGTGGTGGATTGGATATCTTGCCACAGCCAGAGGCAGAAGAGCTGTTGGGGTTAATGCAGGGGACGTTGGTAGAATTCCCACATGATTGGTTATTGACGGAGGAGAATAAGCGGAACTGGGGTTATCAGGTGGATCACGTGGCACCATTGCAGATTTATATCTAGAGGAAGGCAGTTAATTTGGAAGTATCCCAACAAAATTGGATGAATAAGTCACATGATTAGGATAGATGTAATTATAAGGTGAATATTGGTACAAGTGAATATGAATACATGTAATGATATACAAAATCTAGATGAGAGTTGCGTCCCTTGGTCTTAAACACGCTCACTCACCCAGATAGCTCCCCGACAGCCCGCCCGAATCACGCCGGTCAATAACCAATGCGGATCGGCCTTCCGGCTCTCATGATCCACGGCATGATCCAAATGCTCCAATTCTTCATCCCGTATCCTCCTCAAAGTCTCCAATAGCTCCGTAAACTCACCCCCCACCTCATACCCCTCCGCCTCCCACCCCTCTACCATCTCCAAAATCCCCCTAATCTGGTCATTATAATGCCCGCCAATCTCCGTCTCGACCGCTTCTGTACATGCCATTGCGGCCTCACGGCCCATCATGGCAGTGGTCCACCCGAGGGTCTGTGCAGCGACGGACCAGACGGGGTAGAGGGCAGTGGGGCGAATGCGGTGGCGGGCTAGAAGGTGGCTAAAAGTGGTGAGGTGACTGGCTTCCTGGTCGTGCATATGGGTCATTAGGGGGCGAAGGTGAGGTTCTCTGTGGACTAGGGGAGGGGTTTGGGATTGGTAGATGAGGACGGCGGCGAGTTCGCCGGCGTGGTTAACGCGGAGCTAGGAGGAGTGTTAGTCATGAGGTATGAGAGGGAGAAATGGACGGAACTTACGGCAGAAGAGAGGTAGTCTTTTTGAGATTGAGTAAGCGGTTTGTGGCGGGGATTGGGAGTGGGTGTTGAGGAAGCCGAGGTGGCGGCAGTGGCCATTGTCCGGAGGCCGGAGTGGATGGGAAGACGGGAAACAGGGCGAAGGAGAGACATATTTTGATTGGATTTTTTAGATTTAGTCAGTAAATGACTTATTAACATGAGATACTAGTCTCAACCAAAGTAAGTAAAAATAGCAACATATATCTTCACATTATCGATTATCAATCTCATACCCGACGTCATCCTCGTACCACCGCTGTCCCTTGCAGAGCTCACCCATTTGTGGATCCAATTTCCTATTCTGTATCTTGCACGGCTGACGCGGTGAAAATAGGCAAGGGTGTCATAATAGCCAATCAAAACCCAGAATTGATGTTCAGCCTTGTTGATGAAAGTAACGTGAAGGTCGGAATAATTGATTTTGGTAAATTCAAAGCTGAAATCGTCCCTTGCCACCAAAAGAAGCTGTGAGCGCAACCAAAAATCGCAACTTGTGTGCAACTTACGACTCTTCGATATTTCTACTTTCACCCTTGACCTAGAAATACGCCTCACTTTCACAAACTACGATCATCGCGCCCAGTGTCGCGAACCTACATACACTCTCTACACATTACACATACATAATTTAATATCTACATCACAATGTCCGACCTTGACGACGAACTTCTCGCTCTTGCCGGCGGCGGCTCCGACATGGACGATGCCTCCATCGGTGCCGCGTCCCCCGCCCGCAATCACCGCCGCTCGCGCTCCCGCACCCCCACCCGCAAATCGCGCCGCGCCAATTCCGATGACGAAGAAGGCGAAGCCCAGTAAGCCGATGTCAGATGCCGATATACACCCCACTATTCCGAACTAACCCATCTTTCCCTTTCATAGCTCTTCAGCTCCTGGGTCCCCCAACTCGACTGGGTCAGCAGCCATGGATGAATCCGACAGTGATGCGTCAGTTGACTCGCGTGGCAGCATTTCCCGTGAACCCCTTACCGATCGCGAATACCCATACGAGGGCCTGTATCGTTCTGCGGCGGAAAAGCGTAGAATCGATCGCCTGATGGAGGTTGAGCGTGAATCGATTCTTGCGGATCGCCGTAACGAGATGCAATTGTTCAGACAAAACCGCGCACTAGCCCAGATGGCTGCAAAGAGACCGAATGCACAGGCGGATAAGCGGAAGCAGGTTGATGTGATGGATATCGATTCGGAAGATGATATGCCTAGGGCAAGATCAAACAAGTCGAAGACAGGTGATAAGATGGACGAGTACCGGAGGGCACGTGCGGATAAGTCAGATCGGATGCGGAAATTGAAGGAAGACAATGAGCGGGGTGGCCGGTCAAGGTATGACCGAGACGGGTCGGATGAGGAGGCGGATTGGCGGAAACGGTCTGTAACTCCGGAAAAGAAAAAGCAGGCACCGAGACGTGAGGCGACATTGGCGGACTTTGAACGGTTGCGGATTGGGCGGTCTGGATTTGCACAGATTTGCTTTAAGCCGCGGTTCGAGGAAACAATTATCGAGTGCTATGTGAGGGTTCTGGGCAAGCCAGATAGGTCAACGGGACAACAGTCATATCATATGCTGAGCATCAAGGGTGTTACTACAGGGAAGCCGTATGCTCTGGCGGACGATAGAGGAACGATCACAGATCAGTATCTTCTGGCTGGTATCGGCAAGAAGACGGAGACGTACCCGTTTGTTGCAATCTCTGATGGCCGGCTTACGGAATCGGAGCTTGCAAGACACAAGGATGCCCTCGACAAAAATAATATCTCCATCCCTCGTCTCGCGGTCCTCGAGGATCGTCTTGCTGCTCTCCGCGACCTCGTAAACTACGAACTCAACAACGACGAAATTACAGAAATGGTCGCACGTAAAAACCAGCTGCGTCGCCGCACCGACCCTTCGCAGCGCGAAACGCTACAGCGGGCTCTCGAGGAAGCCGAGGCCGCCGGGAACACCATTGGTGCCCGTCAGCTCCGTGAAGAACTGGAGGATCTTGGGTCGGCCACTGGCCTGGCGTTCAGGTCGCAGGGAAGCAAGAGCTCGGCACCGGGCGCCCACAAGAGTCAGCAAGAGAAGCTTGCGGAGTTGAACCGGATCAACCGGCGGAAGAACGTAGACAGTGTGCGGAGGGCGCAACTGAAGGAGAAGATGAAGACACGGGAGCAGGAAGAGAGGCTGAAGACTGGGCATAATGCGGATGGGGCGAGTGGGGATGGTAAGCACGGTGCGGGCGCGAGGAAGGATGGCGGGAAGCTGGGGCCTGTTAAGGTGGCGAGAGTAGCTCTTGCTGATAAGCAGGGGATTCCGATGGTGCATCGGCCGGTGGTCGATGATGATGTGATTATGAGTATGGATCTGGGGATTACGGTGGAGTTGTAAAGTGGGATGGGGAGAGTAGAGTAGGTTATGGAGAGGTGCATGGGAATGAATGGGCGTTTTAGGTGTTTAATTGTCTGTTTTTCTTGTTTGATTTCCTTGGTAATAAACTGTTGATATACATACCAAGTTGAGGGTAGAAGATGTGGCATATACAAGAAAATAGAGATATTATATCAGAGACCATATTTCACACACATTCGCGTATAGGGTGAAGTCAGGAGTGAAAGGAAGGGAATCAAGATAAATATATTCTAAAATAATCATAATTTAAAACGAAGGAAATCAAGCGCGAATACGCAACCTAGTTCGTGCATAGTGAACCATAGATATCAAGGCAAATCACAAAAACCAAAATGAAATCACTCCAAACAAACATATGCACACCCCCCCAGCCTCCAGCATCTGCCGCCAGTCTCGTTTACTTCGAAAGTGCACCCTCACATCGCCTCTGCTCCCCTCTTCTGCTCTTCCCTCACTGTAACCTTCCCATACCACCCCATTATCCTCAGTCCCCGACTCGCCGCGTTCATAAGTGTCCCTACGGCCCACATTTTCGCCCATTTCCCAACCGAGACATCCGCCACCTGCTTCTTCAACTCCGGCGTCCCCGCCAACAACGCAATCTCATTAAAAGTTTTAGGGTCATCTGTCACCACCGCATCGATACCCCCCAGCCTCTGCCCAACCAAACTAGCATTCTCGATACACCAGCGCATCCATGCCGGATCATTGACCGTCCAGGCGAAGACCGCCGAGTCAGCAAGATTGTAGCGTTGCTCGCGGGATAGCTTGGTAAGTGTGGCAGCGGCGAGGTTGAGAGAGGTGTACGGGGCGGTGGGCAGAATGGTGGAAGTGGCGTAGTGGGGAGTAAGGCCGATGTGGGCGATGGGGATATTGGGGAGGAGGCGGGCGCAGAGGGGCATGTAAGGTGGTTTCCAGCAGCCAAGAAGAATACGGCGGGACCAGGGGTTGTGAGGGGAGGATGTGTATTGGAGAAGTTTGGCGAGGGCGGATAGGAGGGTTTCGGCGTCGTCGTGGAGCTGGAGATTATTAGTGGATGTAGATATACGATGCGGGACGGGCATGGTGGCTTACCTTGACGTCAACAACTAGCCAAATCTTTGAATTCTCTTCCAAAGCCAAGAACTCAAGCAACTCCTGAAAACTTGGAACACCCACATGCGGCGCCTTGATAGTCTTCAGCTCCTTCAGTTCTTTAAAATTCAACTCGCTCACCTTCTCTTTTCTCCCAAAACATCTTAGCAAGTCAATGTCATGGTTCAGCACCAAAACACCATCTTTTGACAAATGAATATCACACTCCAAAGCGTGGGCGCCCGCCTCGGTCACGGCGGCCCGGAAGGCAATCATGGTGTTCTCGGGGTACGCGGCCGAGTAGCCACGGTGAGCGATAGCTTGGGGAAGCATTGCGGAGACATTTTGAGGATGGGGGATGGCTTTGGCCCAGGTGGCTGTTGCGGAGGTGTTAGTGGGCGGAATTTCCCATTCACGAGGAGGAACGGTGGCCAGCATGATGGGGAAGTGGTGAGATGAGATTGATATATGAAGGTTAGGTAGAAGGGTTGAGTATGTGTAAAGCGGAAATCCAAAATAAGAAGGATGGTTGCGAATTACCAATATGGAGTTGTCACAAATTATTTGGAAAGAACAGGATGGCTCAAACTTCGCACTATATCACTAATTTTCCGTGCAAGCTTTAAAGAAACAAAGAAACAAAGAAGTACAAAAGAATTAAAGAAACACTAGAACTTGCCACTCCCGGATCCCCCATACCATCCAACTGGCCACTGCCCCCCAAAACCACGTCTCCCGTCAATCACGAGCAAATCACCCCTCGCGATCAACGCAATCCACCAAGTTCCCTAGCTGATACACCAACGCCCGGGATCCCCTCTGGCCACCCGTTGCGAGACACCAGCGGGGCGGTGCGGCAATGAATTATTACGGATGACGAGGGGGAGGGGCGGGCGGAGTTTAGCTGGGGGGTGAGGATAGCATATGGGAGGCTATCGGGAGATGGAGAATTGGCTGATGAATGGGGTCAAAGAGAAACGGATAAGCTGGAAGTGTTCATGGTGGGTTTTGGCGGCATTACTGATCCAGAAAGTGAGTAGGTTTGGTTGGTTATGGGTAGAATTGGTCGCAGTGAGTCGGTATCACAAGACCGGGTGGTGTGAATATATAAAGAGGGTTGTAAACCCTAGACTAGGCTTCACTTAAAGCGGCTCCTACGGCAACGAGTTCTTTGGTATCTTGAGGGTATTTTAGGAAACGAAAAAATCCACAATTACTTACGATAATCATCGTAGTTTTCGGCACTTGAAACCGTTTTGTATTGAGGAGGGCCATTAGGAGACCAAATGCAACTTTCGCGGATCTCGTTGGTCGGGGTTGAGAACAGCATATTGTTCGATCTAGAGGAAGATAGCTCCTAGAGGTAGCTGGTGTAATTAAAGATTAAAGAGGGTCTATTGACAAAATCGGAAGACAAAAGATATGTGTTTAGCAATGAAACAATTAAATCAAACCCACAAGGAGGGATTGTGAAGATCAATAATAAAGTCAATATTTGCAAAATTAAAGAAAACAGAGAACTATCCAAAAAAGAAGGTATCCGGCAGAGTTGGGTATCACAGCTTTATATAAAAACCTCATTCCACGAGACAACAACCTCTCATAATTCGCCTCCTTCTACTTGCTCTTCTCTTCATACTTCTCTCCTTAAAGACTCTGAATCACCAGAAACCTAAATCCTACTGTCTCTTACACTCCCATACGTCACCATCAGTTACAAGCATTTGTCACTGGGCCATTTATCAACTTTACGTATCAGAGCTCCTTGTGGATTCTGGATGTGATATCGTGGAGGGTTGGAAAAGTAGCCGGGTTAGTGCACATAGTAGCGAGAGAATGCATTACCTCGGGCAAGTTCGTCATTAATCCAATGTGTATTGAAGTTTTATTATATCTTTCTATTTCATTATTTGACGCTATTTTGCGGGAAATACATCCGATCGCCCATAAGGAAATAATATTATTCCGTATATATTCTTTGCTGCCATCAATATCATTACATCCTCTATTAGTCCGGCTTCCCACTTCCCACTATTCCGTTCCATGTCTCCCGGATTAACTATTGCCGCTGTCTTTCTCCGCCTGGATCTCAGAAGCAAGCATATCCTAATGTCACTCAAACCTCTACCGTGTCCCATGGAACACAGCTAATTCTAAGCATGGATTCAAAGAGCGATATTCCCGATCTGCTTCCTAGCACTTGAAGCCCTGATGTTAACCCACGTATTACAAATAGGGTACGAGTGAACAGTTGATATCACGTTTTGAAAATGTGATAATCCTTTTGCCTTCGGCATTATGCTCCTTGTAGAATTCACTAAGACATATGAGGCTCAAATGGAGGGTGTCAATGTGGGATTGCGAAGAACCCTTTGACATGTGAAATATCGATAGCATGTTTTGGGCGAATAGGCACTGATCGGGAGGTTATCAGGAGAGCAGGGGATTCGAGGCGAGCCTGACATGTGAATATGGATTCCTAGGCATTAACTAGAGTTGGCCTTATAGCATCAAGGTATTTTGAGAAGCAAGTTGGATTTCAGGAGAATGATGATGAGGTGAAGTGGTAGTGGGGAGATGGGTTGAAATAAACACGTTATACCAATAAGCAGATGCACATACCGTATTGCAATGAGCTCGCCACCTCGCTCAAATCATTCTCATGCCTCTCCAAATCCCCAAAAGTGACATAAAATCCCGAGTCTTCGTATCATGCTACAAGCCACGGCCACTTGCCCTAGCTTCCATCCACTATCCAACATCCTCAAACCCACTATGGAAGCCCACTTACTGTTCCACTCCCCGGCCAAGTCTCACAATCTCAATATTTATAGGCGGAACTATCTAGTAACCTTTAAAGCCTTGTGAGAATCGCCCATACATTTTCACATGCTACGAAACGGCAAACTAACATTCCTTCCATGTGCCACCACTACCTAAAAGGATTGCAAATTGAGAAAAGAGGACGCTGCGGAGACAAGTGCAAGTGCGAGATTGACTGGATGTGAACAACTAGGATTTCAACCCGTAGCTCTTTATTATCTGAACATGTCTTAGCATATCTTGGGGCCGTAACAAAAAGCGTATACGAAGTTGTTTTGAAACAGTTTGCAAGAGGCTAGCTGTTCCTTGGACTATGTTAGTAGTGTAGTAACGAGACATTAAATTCGTAGAGGAGAGAATTGCGGAACTGTAGATATAGAAGCGAGGTCTAATCAGCCATTATTATTCGATAGGGTTATATACGAACCCTAACCTAAAACTATACTGGGCTCTCGGTGTAGACCCACTTTATGTCTTACCGAGATCTCATGCCCTTGATAGAATCTCAAATGAAAGCGTCCAGTATATCGCCAATAAAGTCACATGACCACAATCAACAAACAATGGCAATTACTTGAAACAAACTCATACCAAGCTGCCCAACCATCTACAGTTGCCTAATTAGGACAGTACTTACGCTCTACTGCCCCACAAATGTCTCCTTTGACCGTTGTGCCGTAATCATTTTCTTTCTCCACATAATCGGAACGCCACTCGGCCCTCTGTTTCGCCGTTTTTAACTCTTTGATACTGGTATTTGTCGATATGCCACTGCACGGCTCTTTCGACCGATACTCACACTCTATTCACTCACACACGGACTCACCAAAGAAATCTCTCACGCCGTCAATACCCACAATCGCCGACTATGAGCCGGCCAGCGATCAGATCAAAGTACCGGGCCGCGTCGGGTCTGCAACCATCTCGCCATGTGGCCGTGATATAGCTCTTGCTTCGTAAGTTCCCGTTACTAAGTAATTGAAACTGGCCATCCCAACTGACCCTCCCATAGACCTGATGGCCTGAGTATTATCGACCTTGACCGTCCCTTTTCGCCCCCGCGTAAACTCAGTACCCACGGTATGCCATGGCTCGTAGTAGACGCCCAATGGTCCCCATTTGCCAGTCGTGACTACTGGGTTGTTTCCACAGCAAATCACCGCGCGCTCGTTTGGAACCTTAACATGAAGGAAGATTCCGTGACTGGAGCCATTGAGCATACGCTCCAGGGCCACTCTCGGGCAATTACGGACATCAATTTCTCGGCACACCATCCGGATAATCTGTCAACGTGTTCAGTTGATGGAACAGTGCATTGTTGGGACTTGCGGAGACCGAGACAGCCGACTATGACGTTCTTTGATTGGTTTGCGGGGGCGACGCAGGTCAAATATAGCCGGCAAGATTCACATATTATTGCATCGGCGCATGACCGGTGGTTGAGGATTTGGGATGACCGGATGTCGTGCGAGCCGGTGAAGTCGATATTGGCGCATAATTCCAAGATTTACGGTATCGATTGGAATCGCACCAAGACCGATGAGCTGATCACGTGTTCGCTGGATAAGACGATCAAGTTTTGGGATTTGGCGGCTGAGGAGTACCACAGACCGAAGCATGTGATTCAGACCATGTTTCCGGTTTGGAGAGCAAGGCATACGCCATTTGGGGGGACCGGTGTTATGGCAATTCCACAAAATGAACCTGGCGATATGTATCTGTACAACACTCCGAACGATATATACACACCCGAAGTTCACGATAGTCAGGGCCTCATGAGGACAGAGCCTGTCGCTGTGTTCACGGGCCACGGGAATTACAAAGTTAAAGAGTTCTTGTGGAGAGCCCGGGGTATCATTGACGAAGATGGGACAGATCGCCGAGAATTCTCCCTTGTCACTTGGGGTGAAGACAAGACAATCCGTATTCAGAAGCCAGAGGCTTCAACCCTCGAAAAAGTGGGCTGGAGCTACGGGTCTAAAGTCAATACCCGTCTCCATGTTACCCGTAAAGGGGCTACATACAAGACCTTTACAACCGTTGATGATAGTAACACCCGTGAAAACCGCCAAGTCCCCACGATGAATGACTTACGTCCCAAGGGCCCTGACCACAGCATTGGGCTTACTGGGGCATCGCTAGGATTTAGCGGGGACACTGGCCGGCATAAGCGGAAGGGCATGAAACATCGGAGCTCGGCTATGACAGCAGCGAGCAGAAAGGGCTCGCGGAGAGGGGACTCGGCACAAATTGGATGGATGAAAGGCGTGTCTCTAATTAAACGCAAGTCACACGGCAACAACCACTATCGCGACGGGTTCCGGAGGGTAAGTGGGAGGGAAGTTGATCCGATGGATGAGCTGTATGAGGAAGAGGAGGAATGGGTGGAATCAGAGGCGATCCGCGAGGAGGTGATCAGGATTACGAAGGAATTACCCAAGTTGACCTGGGAAACTGTAGTTTTAGGGGAAGAGGGGGATCGGAGTGCGATTACGGTGAGTATGCAGGGTCCCTGGGGAAAGGACAAGGAGTTTATTTATTTTGAGGTGCATATTGAGGTTCCTCCGGGGTATCCAGAGTTTGATGAGCCAAAACTAGCGATTGACTCAAGTATCTTTATGAGTGCTGAAACCAAAGCGGAGCTTGAGAAGGACATCAATATGTTGGCTGAGAGGTTCCGAGAGCAAGGCAAAAACTCACTACATTTCATCTTCTCGTATCTTCTGGGTGATGTTGATCTTGCCAGCAGCACTCGGCTATTTGAGAGCATACATGACCTCCACGACCTTGCTGACCTCGGTGGGGATTCCTCCAGTGATGATGGCCATGATAACTACGATGACGATGGTGGTACAGCAATGCACGCGAGTTCTATCGTCCTATCGGCTGATCACACTGTCACCACTAGCTACTCTGCTTTGGGTTTAAGCCTTGGGAATACCCTTGCCACAAGCACCCAAAACTCAGTACCGCTTGATATGCGCACTTGTGGTGCTCGGTGGTCTCATGATGGTCGCTTGGTTTGTTTCTTCCCTACTAAGGAAGAGAAAACGCGAGCTATATTCATGGAAGCATCCGACGCAGCGCAGAATCGGAAAGCCGATCCTTACTCTTCAGGATTTGGCCGTATGTCGTTTGAATCTCCGTTGCGACCTAGGATCTCAGATTACGGGTCAGACTCGAATAGCGAAGGTACCAGTGAGGCAGACTCGGATATGGACTCATGGAGTAGCAGTGATTCAGAGTCGATGTCAATGAATAAGATGAGCCTATGGTATCAGCCGTCAGATAGGTTGCGGATGGCCTGGAGTGAGACCCATAGCATTCACTCATCTGGTGGAGGTACCGGGACAGGTGCCGGAACAGGAACGGGTCGTAGAAGGGGCGGATGGCGGCGTCGGAACATTGTTGTCCTACATGATCTCAAGAGTCTGCTGCCATCAAAGAAGAAGTATGCGAAATACTATCGGGTTTATGGTGATGATGTCTGCCAACACAATGCCGATGTGGCTGAACGATACGGCCGGGACTATGAACTGCGGGATGTTTGGCTGTTCTGTGCATTACTATTACGAAAGGGGATTCCACTTGAGCAAACAGTACCGCTTTATGGACCTGGAGCTGTCGCAAGTGATACAATGGAGGCTGGAAGGGGCGTACAGGCGAGTCCGGTGCTGGTGGTTGCGAAACAAGTGGCCGAGGCAGAGAGACGGGGGGAAAATAGTGGGACTGATCCGGACTTGATGACAAGAGTAAGATGGGGCGCGCACCCAATGGCCAGACAGTTTGTCGATAGGCTGTTTGAACATTTCGAGGAACTTGGCGATATCCAAATGTTGGCTCTTTTATCCTGTATCTTTGTAGAGACGTCCATTGATGATGCGCCTGAGACTTGCGCTGGCCCATTACTAGATGTGGATATGCTACGGCAATCAGATGCACCCTTGGCGGTTAAGGCACCCGGGTTCATGTTGCCATATCATCGCAACATCGAGTCATATTGGTCTGAGGTGTTTAATCGGAACAAGAAGAAGGAGCAGAAGATGAGCCGGTTTGATTACTCTCTGCGTAACACATTTGCAGCGCCGACGCCGGCAAGGATGTCCGGAACCCACTTTTCAGAATACTTGTATCAGCAGTCAGAGCATCTGCCATCAGCGTTGCATTCACAGGCTACCTCAAGACCGGTATCGATGGGCGGTACACCACCTACGAGAACGTCGAGAGAGCACCATCACCAACTTCAGACACATCATCATCAACAACAACAACAACATGGCCATGACCACCGAGGGATGTACCTTGGGGGAGCTGACTGGCCACCGTCGCAAGGGCAAAGCACAACACAAAGTCTCTCGGCATCACCAAATACTCGAGGCTTCTGGAAGAATAATGCCAACAATGTGGCGGCGCAAATATCAGCGCATATTCACTTACCCCGGGCGATCACGACGGCGATATCGTCAAGTCCACCGAGTGTTAGAAAGGCAGCAAAGGAAAAGGGAGCAGATCCCGGCTCGGCAGATATGTCGGAAAGACAAGGGACTACAGGTGGATCTAGTGGGGGCTTTGTCACTTGGGGGCCGGATACAGTGATGGCGAACTTGCAGGCCGCAAGGGGATCGACGAGTATGTCGGATGATGGTATGCGGAGTCGGTTTGAAGATTTCGATGAAGTTATTTCACGATCATGGAAATACCGGATGGAGGTTGCCACAGTTGTTGACATTTCAGTTGAAGATCAAGGCATCTTTGACGATGAGTCAGCCACCCAGATTATTCCGCTATTAAGCCCTTCCCGGGCACATCTCTATGAAGTTTACCGCGCCGAATATGCCGAACTTCTCCACGCCTGGAACCTCCCTATCCAACGCCTCGAAATTCTCAAATTCAACCATCTTCAAAAGCCATCTCCGGCCTCACCCACTTCTGCCACCTTACAACCGCCTTCAGGCCAACTCTCGGCCTCTACGCTAACACTCAACGTCACCGGCCGCTGTCGTCTCCATGAAATCCCTCTCCGCCCCCTCAACGACGACCTCCGATTCCGCAACCCTCCCCAGACCCTCACTGGCGGCGCTGTCGGCACTTGCGACCGCTGCAACGTCGTGCAAACCCAACTCCGCTGTGTCTATTGTTTGGAACCCCTCGTCTCCCTATACAGCGCTTGTCTCTCCTGTAACTGTGCCGCCCATGACCACTGCCTAGCTGAATGGCACGCTGCTGGTGAGGAATTCTGCCCGGCTGGTGACGACTGTAACTGTGTCGAGGAGGCATCTTCGGGCCAAGTTGAATCGTGGATGGCCATGTCGACCGTTCTGGGCCTCCGGGCCTCGCGGCGCCCCACGATTTCTGAATTCCCGGCGCGCCCGGAGCTTCCACGGTCAGTTTCATCAGTTATTTTCCATGGGCCGGGGCATGACCTGGGGTATTCGGCGGATGACTCTTGGCAGGCGTCGACTATTGATGATCCTTCTGGACGCCGGAGTGCTAGGGCAAGCTTTGGGGGCCAGGAAGGATGGAAGGGGAGGTCGGCGTTTAGACAAGGAGTTAAGAGGGATATGTGGGTAAGGGGGCAGACGGCGGTTGTGGATGAGCGGAGGGAGGAGGAGGACCAAGAAGAGGATAGGAGGGAGGCATATGAAGACGACGAGGCCGGGGTGGAGATTGGTGGAGGACATACTAGACGGAGAGAGAAAGGGATATCTAGTGGAGTCAGGATGGGGGAACGGAGGAATGTTTAGAATGCATCTTCCTGGTGGTTTTGGGCGGGAGATTGGTAGGGAGGAACAAAATATATTGATGACGTCATTGATGATATTCACGAATCTAAATTGAAAATACATAAACAATATTGTAATCGCTACCCTCCGAGTAAATATACCCATTTAAGACCTGAACGCCTGCACGATCTCGTGCAACTTGTCAATAACCACCGGCGCCAAACTCCCCAAACTCCCCTCAATAATCCTATCCATTCCCCTCAATGCCTCCTCCTCACTCATCTCCAAATGGAACCGCTCTCTCACCTTCAGCACAGCCTTGTCTGGCTCCAACCTGATATCCGGGATATTTGCATCCACCATCAGCCCAAACAAATTCAAAATCAAACTGGATTGTTTCCGCAACGCCGCGTACGCCAGGAAGCAATACTGCTTAAACAGCAGGTAATTTGCCGAGTCGCTGCCGCCCATTGCGTCAATCATCTCCTTGGATACTTTCATGACGGGGGCAAAGGGCTTGGGATCGTGTCCTAATATGAAGCCGAAGTCTGCATGGAAGAAATGCCCGTCGGGGGCAAGCAGGAGGTTGTCTAAGTGGCGATCGCCGACACCGAGAATGTACGTGATGACGCAGTAGCCGGCACACGACCGGATGTATGTTTCGAGGGTCTCGTTACGGATTCCGAGGGGCGTCGAAGGGTCGGGTTGGTGCTGACGGAGGTATGTGAGGGCGGGGTTCGTTTTGTATTTGGAGGCGATAGATTGGAAGGAGACGGATCTGACGAACTGGGAGGCGCCGGCGGAGGCGGAGGTAGCAAGGATTTTGTAGGGGGAGAGTTTGAGGTCGACGTTTTCTTTTTGGAGGAGTTGGTCCATGAGGGTGATGATTTGGATGACAAGTTGATCTTGACGGAGATCATCGCCTGTTTTGAAGATGATTGGGTATGGGGTGCCGGTTGTTGTTTTGAACGTGACCTTGATGGGGCATAGACTAGACTTAAAGACCAAAGTATCTTCGGGGATGACACCCGTTACCATGATTTCTGGGTCCAATGGCAATGCGATTGGTGGATCAATAACCATCAACTCGTTCTTTGGATCGGCTAAGAATACCTTTACCCTCTCAACCTTCCTAGGGATTGATTCACTCGCCAGTTTCACCTCCGTTGAAATCTTACTCAAGATCGTTACCAACTCAGCTTGCCTTCTCAACATCGTCCGCTTTTCTGCGCCATTCGGCTCTTTTATCAGCGCCGTCATGAAGTCAAAGGCAACTTTACGGTAGATACTCCGGTTCTTTTCGCCCTGTTCCGGACTGTTATCGTCGCATTCCACCATTAAATACCAGTAAAAGTAGTTCCCTAGCTGAAAGTTTCTTGCTGCCCGCGTAATCAGGAATTCAGCCAGCGATGAATCCCTCTGGCCTGGCTCAACCGTGGTCGGGACATCATCAGATTTCCCCTCTGACGTATCCAAGATCTGCTCGTATTTCAATGCCTGGACCAACTGCAACAGGTACAATTGCAACTCATCATCACCCGCCTTCCGCAGTCTCTCCACCGCAAAAGCTCGCACAATTGGACTTTCGAACGATGGACCAAACAACTCCAATGCATCGTCAACGTCGATGTCCGTCCACCGAGACAACAACTGCTCTGCCTGTTTAACCTCAGTAGCCTCCGACCAATTCACTGACTTGACGAATTTCGTCAACGCCCTCTTATCCCGCGTCAGGTGATACCGGAACTTCCACACCAAATCTGCCTGCTCTGAAGACAATGCCTGGGTCGGAGGATACGATAGGATGGCATTAAGTTCATCGCGCACCTTGGCATTTGGCTTCAGATCCTTATCGAGGATCCCATTCCGATGGGCCGAACGGAAAAGACGGCGATGTTTTGTTTCCACAGGATTATCCCGCCCAAGCTCTGGATCGTAAACCTTGAAGAGAGATCCCCCACTAGCCATCGATGCGTTACGACCAATCCCCTTACTGATGCCAGGGCCATATTGCACAGGCGGAGGCGCTCTTCGCAACACGGCGTTTGGTGCTACGGACTTCTCCTCAAAGTGTAATGATGGCGGTTCTGGGTACTCATGATCTGAGAAGACGACAGGATGACTGAATCTTGACAGCTCGATGTTAAGATAGAACCTTGCAGGGGCCGTTTTATCAGTCCCCGTGGTCTCAGTCAAGCCCATCTTTTTCCGCTGGATTACCTTGGCGTGATGTTGTGCCATCCGCTTCTCGTATCCTCTGAAGACCAACTGGTCCAGCCAGTCAATCTGCGGTATTTCTCCAGTCTCATGTTGCTTGAAGAGGCCTTCGATACGGTTCATCTCTTCAGCTTCTTTGTCGAGAACGGGGTCGTTGGTGCTCATTGTGTCTTTTGTTGGATGTGAAGTTGTCCGCGTGTTATCGTTTCCATCAGCTTCTACATGGCGATGAACATAGCACTTTTGCCGCCCTTGTTGCATCTGGTTTTCGTTATTAAATAATCGGAACGTCGTTCCACCGAATGGCACGGCACCGGAAGGAGAGCCGCTGTGTCCAGAGGTCGCGGTATGATCCCAAAGAGTAATAGCAAGTTGAGCATTATTCGGTAGGTCTTTGTATTTTACTGGGAGTGTAATCCACTCGTTCCATCTAAGGAAGAAGCAAAAGTTAGATAAGTTCAAGGTATTGTGTTTCCGGCCGTTTGCGTACCGTCTTTCGGATTTGAAGGCCTTGTACGAAGTCTGCATGGGCACCGCCAGTGGTTTGGACCCAGCGAAGGGCTGAACCACCACGAAAAGGTCAGAGTGAGAGCTAACATTTGCGCCAGTGTGTCGTAGCTGCTCATCTTTTAGAAGCGCGGAAAAGGCTGGTGACGGCTCGTCGCCTTCGAGGTTTATTCTATGGACATAGTAATATTAGATATGAAGCCCACATTGATATGGAAGATTGACGCACATTCTGATTTTAACATCTAAATCAAGCGCTGGCGTCACCGCAAATGTGATGGGTTCCATTCTGTTAAAGTTCTGTATATATCGTTGTCTCGTGATAAATTCGTGATGGAGGGGTCGGTGGCAGTCTCTCGGCCATGCGCCCAAGTGTCTTATGGTCTAATTATATGAACAAGCCCCCAGCTATACCCATCAAAAGTATGAGGCAAAGTTAAGAAATTAGGTGTCTACTATTTCAAACAAGAATAACAACAGACGAATGGGAAGCTGATGAATTATAATATTAAACCCATTATTCTTGCGTTTTCTCTTGGGTCTAAATTCATGGTGACGTCGGTCGCATTGGATGTCGGGAGCTCCCTGGTCAGCTGACACCTGGCTAACTGACATTGTCAGCTGATAGAAATTTGGGAGACAGGCATGTACCCCCCTTAACCCTAGAGCTGGACACCTGCCTGGTTTTGCCATTTCCTAATTAGGTTTGATTAGAACGCGTGAAAGAACGCGGCTCATACAAGAAAGCCGAGAAGCAGTGAATTGACATTAGCGATAAGAATTAAGGCACCATAAAGTTCTTAAAGCGCCGGCACATTTTGGAAGCTATTATTATCTCGCTAAGACTTGAACCTTAAACTACTATTCCCTTCCAAGCTAACCTTCTATTGCGCCATCACTACATTCAATCCGCGCCCATAGTCGCCACTATGCCCCCATCAACGGCCCCTCCAGGCAAACGCCTCCGAACGGCATCCTCTCAATCTCCCTCTACAACCCCACCTCCCACCAATTCCCCCCCAAGTACCGATGCTACCACTACCAACCCACACTCCCCGCCCACCTTTGACAATGTCTACAACCCTGACCAGCCTCTCCCCGTCCGCCGTCGCCTTCAACGCGCCCTCCGAACCCTTAACGACCAACTTCACGAATCCGATGCATACATGAAGCCCGGAGACCCTGCATTGCGAGATCTGCTTATGCAGTCTAATACAATTAGCAGGGAGATTAGACAGACGGCAGAAGCAGCGATTGATTCAAAGTTGCAGGTTTCAGTGGCAGATATTTTGCATAGGCAGACGGCGAATTTGATGGCGGGGACGGCGGTGGAGGGAGTGGATATTGACGTGCTGATTACGAAGATAAAGGGAGTTATGGGGAAGGTGTGGGATGAGGGGAGTGATGAGGAGGAGGAGATGACGGGGTGGGACTACTTAGGGAAATTTGCGGCGATTCCGAATATACGGAGGCCACCGGCGGCGGGGTTCCTGTTGGGACCGTTACATGCGGAGAAGAAGGCGAGGAAGGTTGCTAAGCGGAGTGCCCCATTGCGGGTTAATCAGTTGCCAGAGACAAGGCCGGAGGTGTTGAATACAGAGGAGTTGTCTAAGAAGGACAATGACTTGACGGTTATTTGTGCACAAGTATTGCGGCAGTTGATCCAATGTCAAGATCAGATTCAAGATAGACTGGAAGAGATGATCCCTGAAGATGCGTCAGAAGAAGAGTCAATTCGCATGATGCATTCCATGGGTTTGAGATCAACAGGTGGCGTTGATCTCTTGAGGTTTGTCACGAATCCAAAGTCTTATGCACAGACTGTTGAAAATATGTTTTATTTAAGTTTCTTGATCAGAGACGGCAAGATCAAGATGGAGATGGACGATGAGGGCATGCCCAGTGTTGAGGCAGTCACTGAAATGGATGACGAGGATGTGAGTCGAGGAGCCGACGCTAGACGACAAGCCATCTTTTCATTGGACAAGGGGACTTGGAAAGGGATTATCGAGGAAATTGGTATTACATCGAGTATGATTCCGCACAGAGATGTCGAGCAACGAGCACCGGGAGCTACTGGTTGGTATTCATAGTGGGTGTCTTTCAGCGCCTTGGGTGAAAATAGCCGTGTAGATGTTTGGGATAATGATACCATTTGATGTTTATTGGCCATTATTGGGCTAAAATTTGATAACTATATTGGCTTCTTTGTTCTATTTTTATGAATTAATCTAAAAGTTGATTCAAAATTAAATGTGATGTGCATCGCGGCTGATTGTGATATTGTAAACTTCCCGTTTCGGGTTCTTTGTTAAAAAGGGAAGGGTGTGATTGGCTGGCTGAGATGTGAGAATCGGTCAAAGAAAGCCTTGAGTAGAAGAATGAGAATCATCATTGATAAATTATTGAGTTAGTGTTGTGGAAATAAATAAATAATGAATATTATTTTCAAAGAAATGATACTTGTTTCGTTGTTGCTCAACTGACAAATCTCAGGTTACACTCACAAATCCCTAACTTGTTTAAATTACAACCTTCTAACGTCATCTTCCTTTATCTAACCACCGACAACCTCTTCATAGACACCATAATGTAGAGCCTGTATCACCTCCTCCAAAAAAGAACTATCTGCCATCAAAGACACTTACCTCCACTATCTCCATGACCACGGATGACCCTACCAACCTCATGGTTCATCAAAGAAGTCATAGAATATTCCACATTGAAGATAATAAATACAAGAAACCATCAATGCAACAAAGTCGTACTTTCACAAACGATAGACTGTGACAATTGAAATAAAGAAATATGAGTGAAATATATAAAGACATACTACATCATGAGGCACAACCTTTAGCAGGCTAACTTTCTGATTCATATTTTATTATGTACAAGTTACATTATACCTATACTTCTTTGTTCGGATTCATATGGCAACTGTGGGGACACTTACCTACTTCTGTTACTTTTATATTCTTTATATTCTCAATTCTAAGCAATATAACAACCAATTTCCAACTTATACCTTTTTCTCTAGTCCTTATCAAACATATTAACCTTTGTTATCAACCCACTCACAAAAACACTTTCAAGACCCGTCCACAATGAGCCGCCGCGGTCCCCAGACTGCCCCTATCCTCCCCAACACTCCTCCTCTGTCCAACTACGATGACAAAGTCGCCAACCTCGTCGAAGACTACGCCAACTCCTTCAACCTTCCCAATGAAAAAGTCTCCGTCCCCACTAAAAGTCACCACCTCGGCGCCCGCGCTACCCTCCGCAAGCAAATCACAAATCTCGTTCGTACCCTCCTTGAAGAACAGTACGAAGCCAATCACAACAATCTTGTCGCTGCCAATACCCGCCATCGTAATGACATTGACCGACAAGAGAACATGATTGGGACATTGGAGGGCCGTTTGCAGAATAAGAAGAAAGTTTTAATGGAGAGAAGACGGGTGATTGCATCGGAACTGATGAGTCCAGGGCTTCCGGGGAATGGAGGGTTGGGTATGGTACAGATGAATGAGTTGAGGAGACTCAAGAACGAATTGTCGACTATCAGGTTGCCGGATTCAAATGAGATTCAGGACACCGTCATGGCCGCCATGAGCGATATCCGCTCGAATCCTGTCCCCGGCCTTTTGCATAAGCTTACTGGAAAGGGTTTCAGTACGATTTCCAGTCTCGCTCTCCGGGAGATGGACACTGCTGGAGACGTCGTCACCCATCAACCTGAAATAATTGAGTCCGTTGTTGACATCGCTGGTGGTCAATTCGACCCCACGCTTTCCCGTACCGTTCGTGAGGATATCCTCCGCTCTATTATCATCACCCTTGAAACCACAATCTGGCGTCTACTTGAAGCTAATCGCTTCCAAGAGATTAAACTCCGTGTGACCACCGACAAGGGCGTCAAGAACTGGCAGGGTGCCCAGGAGCTCTCAAATCTGGTTACCGCCGCCAAGAATAACTTCGCCAGAATTGTCGAGGACACTTATAGTCTGGTTGGTCCCGACGAGGCTCTAGATCCTGCTTTTTCATCTATTTGCCGCGTTGCTAAGGCTGTCAAGGAATGGAAAAAGACAGACCCTCAGTTTCTATCAGAAGTCGACAATCAGCCTCATTGGGCCGAACTTGCCGCTGCCATTTCTGGCCTCTCTGAAATCTCAGCCGAGAAGCAAGTCCTGCTTTCGGTCATCCATCGTCTTCGTAACAAGGTGTCTCGCATGTACCAAATTATAGAATCCGGCGACTATACCAATCCATATCTCCGTGCTGACCCCACTGGTGGGCTCGGTGAAGACCTTCTCCCGCCCATGGATATTACCGATGATGACGAGCGCAACAAGCTTCCCGGTGATGGCTTCCTATCACCAGGCTCTATGGCCAATCTGGCAGCAGAACTCGAGGTTCCCGAGGCGGATATTCCTCAAAACCCGATGAGCCGTCTTGATTTATTTCTTGAAAAATTCCGTGATAGGAAGAAGAGGCATCTTGATGCCGTTTCCCACAACCTTCAACAAGATCGTACAAACCAGGTTCTACTTCAGGCCAAGAACGAAGAGATTGCCGAGAAGCTCAAGGAACTTGCGCAGATCAAGGAGACTAGCAACAATGCCCTTGCTGCTGCGAAAAAGAAGCATGACGATTTGCTTGATGAGGTTGCCGGGGTCGCCGGTGACGTCAGTCGTATGGAGAATGAGCTTTCTGATGCTATGAAATCCCGCCACGTCATGTCTCAGTCTATTTCTGGCTATGAGAGTCGTATTCACGAACTCGAAGCACGTATCCGGACCAAAGAGACCGAAATTGAAGGGAAGAAGGGCGTCATTGGCCAACTTGAGAACCAAATAGCCGCTCTCAAGGACCAAATTACTAGCTTCGAAGCCACCGTCAAGAATGCCCACAACGATCATGAGAGCACGAAAGCAAAGCTCACTGCATCTGCTTTCAAGAATGAGTCTGAGAAGCAGGCCGAGATTGACCGTCTTTCTTCAGAACTTGAACGCTGTCAGCTAAGTCTGAAGCATGCCGCCAGCAACCTTGAAGATACTGAGGGCCGTCGGGAAAAAGATAATGAGGCGTCGGAAGCCAAGATCCACAAGCTCAAGGAAGATCTTGCTATTAACCAGAAGGAGGCTAATGCCCTGAAGGATATCAAGCGGACTCTTGAAAACGACCTCCAAACCGCTAAGGCCCAGCTTAACTCGGAATTGTCGGCGCACGTGGCCTCCAAGAAAAGCCTGGCTTCCACCAATACTCTATTGGATGAGACTGAGAAGAAGCTTCAGACTGCTGAGTCTGGCCAGGCCAAGCTCGTTGAAGATGTCAAGAGATTAAACTCCCAGATTGAGACTGACCAAGATGAGATCAAGGAGGTGAACGCCCGTCTTGATTCCCTTCGGGTTGATATTGCTAAGGAGCAAGCCGCCGTCCTCAAAGAAAAAGAAGCCGCTGCCAAGAAACTTGCTTCCGTTGATGACAAGCTCAATAATGTCCAAAAGGAGAACGCTGGGCTCCATAAGGCCCTCGAAAAAGAGAAGAAAGATGTCCATATCAAAAATGAGCAGCTTAAGTCCCAATCCGAAAGCATTAAGAAGAATAAGGCGTCAAACAAGGAGCTCAATGACACTAAGATCGCACAAAGCAAGGAACTCAATGCCCTCAAGGATGAGAAGAAGAGGCTTCACAAGCAATTGGAGACAGCCAAAGATACCATCACCACTCTGGAAGCTGGCACCCCTGACAAAGAACTCCTTGCTCAGCTCAAGGTCGACAAGTCCGACCTAGAGAGTCGGGTCGCTGCCGTCTCTGGCCAGCTTACCTCTCTTCAGAAGTCACTCGCTGAAAATCTCCAGGGCATCCCTGGCATCGCCGATCTCGTTGACCCCACCAAGAACGTCACTACCGCTCATATTGCCCAGACTATATCCCTAGATCTCCAGAAGATCTGCGCCGCCCCCGAATTCAAAACCTGGAAGATCAACGGCGCCGGCCTTGTTGAGGATGACTCCATCACCGCTGAGCAAATTCGGTTTAACGAGAAAACCAACCAACATGATATTCTACTGCGGGCTGCCGGGAAGCCAGGGCCCCTCCTCACCACTGCGATCGCCGCTGTCAAGTCAGCTACGGCCACCACCAAATCCGAGCTTGCCAAGTTCCAGACTGAGCTTGCCGCCCTCAAAAAGAAGCACGATGCTGCTGAGCTTAAAGCTGTGAACCTTGTTAAGGAGAAGAACAGTCTCATTGACCAAAGGAAGGTTCTCGGCGACAAGCTTACCGCTGAGAAGACAGCTGCTACGAACACCACCAAGCAACTCAATACCCTCCATAGCACTATCACTGCCAAGGACAGGGACATTTCTTCGCTCAAAGCCAGCATTGCTACCGCTCAGCAGGATCTCGACAAGCTCCGTACTGACATGGGCGCTATCGCCACCGCCAAGGAGGAAACTGAAGCTGTCCTTTCCAAAGTCAAAACGGAAGGCCAGAATACCAACAAGACCGTCGAGCAGCTCAATGACGATAAGGCAACCCTCCAGAAGCAAATTGATGACCTGCGAACAGCCATCGCGGGCCTTGAGCAGCAGGTTGCCACCGGAAAGCAAGAACTCACAGCTGCCAATGTTGCGGCACGAAACGAGAGGCAAGCAGCTGAGGCAGAGAAAAAGAACATTGAGTTAGACTTGAATAGCAAGATTGCCAATCTTGACAAGAGATTGGCAACTGCAATGGATAACAAGATTCAGGCTTCCAAGTCAGTTGACGAGCTTCAGATTAAGCTGGATGAACTTGTCGTTCAATACAAGGATGCCGAAGCACTGTTGAGTGACGCCGAGCGGAAGATCCAAAGTGTTGGGGCAGAGCGGGATGCGTTTAGCAAGGCAAACGAGGAGTTGGAGGAGGAGACGGCCAGTACAAAGGCTCAGTTAAGGATTGCTGAAGGTCGCGCCCAAAAGGTGCACGAGTTGATGAAGGAGTTGGAGTACAAGACAGATGTTGCTAAAGACTTGAGTGTGGAGATAAACAGTATTAAGACTATAATTCAAGCGCAGGGTAAGGAGCTTGTAAACAAGAATAAGTTGATTAGTGACCTGGAATATGAGCGCGAAGGACTTAGAAATGAGTTGAATGACCGCTCACAAGTGACGAATAGCTTGCAGGCTAGTTACCAGGCGCTTCAGAGCGAGCTTAATACTGTTTTGGCACGCGACAAGGAAACTTTTCCGCAATCTACCAGTGGTGTACCTACCGCTTCAGTTCCTGTTACTGGGATCAAGGAAGAGGGTAGCGATGAGTTTGACCAGGTCCTCAGGTTACTTCGTGCTATATTCGATCACCATCTTTCCAAGAAGGCTGCATTCATGCTAGCTATGAATATTGCTCGTAGTTTCATCAAGATTGATGTTTCTGCTGAAGGAGTCGTGGCTGATAGCATGGGTAATCTAAAGCGGGATCTTGATTTCTTCCATAGTCTTGGCAAGAGCGTGTCCAAAGGCACGCAAGGCATCCGCATGCTTGAAGACGCCGGACTATCTCCCGAAGACCTTGACGGCCCTGGGCTCAAGAACCATTTGAAGGAGATTTTATACCGCGCCGTCGGCCAAGTTACTGAGGTATGGGACGCTCAGTTAGAGAACAGAATGATAATTTTGGAGCATATCGTACAAATGGAAAAGGCAATCGTTATCTATCAAAGGCCGATTCAGCAGACTATTGTCGATCTTTTCGAGCAGCTCCGTCCTTTTGAAGAAACTTTCAGCGCTGCGGGTATCGAGCAAGCCCCCTTTGGCCAACGCCGGCTCCTTCTCCCCTCGTCTATTGCCAGCGGGAATGGGGTTCCTAATACTGAGAAGCCTCTTCATCTTGTCGACATCGAATACATCATGACTTCTGCCAACCGCCAAGTCAGCATCCTTCAAGGGCAGGAGGCGCGCGCTGAGGCTTGTCTTCCCGGATCTACCCTACAATTTAACCTCGATAATTGTGCGGATTGCAGCGGTGATATCAAATGCCCTTGCAGCCTGGTGGAGATCTATGATTTCTGTTGTCACATGACCATTTTGAATGGAGAAGATAAGAACCAGCCATGGCCGTGCTCTCATCACCACGATATGGAATGTGGGGACCACAGTCGTGAGGTTATCGATCAGGTGAGGCACATGGCTGACATTGCGTATGCCAAACGTGGTGGTTTCCATGGTCAACTAGTCCGCATCTCTACTTCATTGACCTCAAGTGTCAGGTACACGGTGCGCCTGATCTGGACAATTCTGCTCCTGATCTTTGTTTCCATCCCAGTCTTTACCTTTGACTATCTCCGGTCAGCATTCACTCCCGGGGGCGCCAAAGTAGCAGGGCCCCCATGCCTATTATTCGTCCACCACATGGAACTCATGAAGATTGCCCCAGCTGTGTACACCTGTGTCTTCTTCTGGATGCTCTGGATCTCCAGATTGGCAAGTGTTGAGCGTGAACTTTGGATGAGGGGTAACGGTGTCACTGCGGCGTATCTGCGAGATAGTTTCATGACTATGGAACGAACCAACCCGTGGTATTCACTAGGTATGGACACTCGATTCTCGCCTGGTTATGAGACCATGGCAGACATGGTAGGGACGATTACATCGGCGATGGCTCGGACGACTGGGCTGTAAATTGACGAAATCGGCAGTGGTAGCATGATTACAATGTTGGCGAGATTCAACTCGTGATTATCTATATATCTTTTTTGGTTTGTGGGTTATAGTTACTATTAGTATTATATGAGAGTCACCAACTACATCATTGGCATATGTGTAACGGGGTACTAAATGTGGGCACCTTCCTTTGCCATTTTATGGTTTCCAGAAAGGCTTTGACAAGACGAATTTGAGATTAATATAGGAAAGAGCCCCCGGGAAAACTCTGGGGAAGCTGATGTTAGTTGAGTTTGTAATGTTATTTCTTCAATGATTATTTGCTTTGTTCGAATCTTCTTTATTTTAAACACTATACACTATCTCATTTATCAACTCTCTGCTTACGGCAGAAGTCTCTTCGGCGTCCGGGGGTAGTAGCTGGTCAAGTGCACACTCGGCAAGTTCAGGTACCACGCAACAACACGATCCAGACCGATACCACCACCACCGTGAGGGGGGACACCGGCACTCCGGAACACATCCACGTATTCCTTAATACCCGCCGACTTGGGATCAATACCCTTCTTGCGGATACGCTTCTCCAGCAGCTCGGGGTCGTGAATTCTCTGACCACCCGACAGAATCTCTTGGCCACGCATGAAGAAATCATACGAGTTGGTCAAACGCTCATCTTCAGGGTCCTCCAGAGAGTAGAAAGGTCTAGCCTCCTCGGGGAACTTGTCAAGGACGTAGAAATCAGTGTTGAACTTCTTGCGGACAAGGACACCCAGAGCCTTTTCCTGTGGCGTGCTCATATCCTCGAAATCGGAGACATTCTTGTATTCTTCAGGGCCCTCCTCACGGAGAAGCTTCTGGCCCTCGGCGAAGGTGAGGCGAATCTCCTTGCCGGGCTCGGGCAGAAGGAAGTCCTCCGAAGGGTAGACAGTGCGGACAAGGGCGATTTCCTCAGCGAAGCGCTCCCGGAGACCACGGAAGATGTAAAGGAGAACCTGTTCCAGGGTATCACGGACCTCATGGTACGACTCCTCGATCTCCATCTCCAGATCAAGACCAGTGAACTCAGTCATGTGACGAGGAGTGTTGGAGTTCTCGGCACGGAAAACGGGTCCAATGCAGTAGACACGCTTGCGGCCACCAGCAATCTCCATCTGCTTGTAGAACTGGGGGCTCTGGGCAAGGAAAGCCTGCTTATCAAAGTAGTTCATGGCAAAGACATTGGCACCACCCTCAGAGGAAGCACCAATCAAGCAAGGAGCCTCGAACTGGTTGAAGCGCTTGGAATCCAAATACTCAGCGAACAGCTTGCGAACACCCATGCGGATGTCAGAAATAGCCTGCTGAACAGGAGCGCGCTTGTGCATGGCGGGGTTGTTCAGGTGAGTGGCGAGAGAAGCAGAGGGGACACCGTCAACAGACAGAGCCTCAACACCGGCCTTGGCAGCAGCGACATCCTTGTCCTCCTCCTCCTCGTCAATGCCCATGACAGCGCGGTTAGAGACTGCAAGTGACAGGCCGAGAACTTCAGGACCAGAGGAAACGACGTAGACACGGGTGATGTGCAGCTCGTAGTTGGAAACCTTGCAGGACTTGACGGGCTCAAGGGGCTTGGCGATGGTACCCTCAACGGCAACATATGACTCGAGCTTGATACCGCCGATCCATTTAACCATGGGCTTCGACACGGGCTTGCCCTCAGCCGACACAGAGACAACACCCTGAATAGTCCAAGCTCTCTCCTCTCTAATCTCCAAGAACGCCATCTTGGCACCCTGCATACGCGAGTTCTGGATCCAGCCTCTCAGGGTCACCTGCTTGCCAATATCACCTTCGGCAACATCACGCAGGTGGATGCGGGGAGCCTCAAGCTTGATGGCGGAGGTAATGGGACCGTAGTTGTCCTTGGCGAGGTCTTCAGTGGCCTCAGCAGCCTTCTTGGCGTCCTCGGCGGCCTTGCGTTCAGCGGCGCGCTTCGCCTTCTCGGCTTCCTTCTTGGCCTTAGCCTCAGCCTTCTTGAGGGCCTTCTTCGAGGGTCCGGCTTCCTCGGCGCCCTCGGCAGGGGCGGCGGCGGGAACCTCAGTAGGCTTGGGGTCGGTGGGGGCGTCGGACATTTTTTTGGGTATCTATAAAAGCAGCAAAGTTATTAACGGCTTAGCAAAATAAATACAAGCATAAAGAAAACTTCTAGTATAATAGGTATTTAACGTACCTTGATTTCTAATACTAAATATCAAGCTGTGATCGTCACGTCAAATAGTCACGATATCTCAGTGCTCTGACTCTTTGCTCTTTGCCTTTGTCTTACAGAATCTCTCACCAAATCTCACCACTTTACGGATGGCCTCTAGTCACCCTACAGAAAGCTATCGATTTTGGTCTGCCAGGGTTTACTGCGTCATTAGTACCCCGCCATTAAACCCTTGTGAGTAATATGTGCAATCCCTGTTGCATTCGAGGGGGCTGTATCCATTTTTTATGACTAGCCCCACCATTTGTGGCGTGGTGTGGCACCAGGCGTAGCGTGGCGCCGCGTGCGGTAGAAGTTGCCTGAAACAGGAAACCCTATTAGCTGATTGTTGCAGGTGGGGCAAGGATGAAGCATGTATAAGCTTCCTACATGAACTCCAAGTTAAAAGATCAACATGTTGGGTTTGCAAACAACGTCAATCGAGATGATGGATTCTTATGAATAGCCTAATTGATCGTAGCCCGTGATCTTGGCGCAATAGTAACGTCATTTTGCATCCAGGCCGAGACGAACCCCGCTCCAATCTTCATATATCGGTAAACAGCACAGTATCCCACATATACATAGCGGATCCATTACACCACTTTGTGCCATGTTCCAATTTCCAAAGTCATATTCATCCCAATGACTCCTCTCTTTCTTTTGACGTCATATCAGCTCTGTATGTATGCGATGTCAGCCTGATATCAGCTGAAAAGCAGTCTGCATAAGCTAGATATCCCTTGCCGCGACGTGGGCTAATGAAGAATTAAGGAATATCTCCTTGAGGTAGTTAGTTGACGGTTACTAGTAAGGTTATTTGTTGCTTGAAATTGCCACGTCGACACGGCATTTTGTTCTTATTCTATGATGATTATAGAGGTGCTCCCAAATGGAGGGATAGCGCATACTTCCGTTTCCGTGTGGTTTAGCCTGCAATCCAGGTACCTTTTACGTCATTCTTCAGCACAGCGGGCTCCAACAACACTCAGCTGAATCAATCAATACTATTCATCCATTCAGCTTTAAACATAGATGTCATAGACCCCTCTTGTGGATATAAATAGCCTTCAGTCCCTGATGAATGTCTTCAAGGCATAGTTCTCTTCTCAATATTATACCTATTTGCAATATCATCATACACCTTCATACACCTTCATACACCTTCATACACATTCATATTTATTCATATTTATATTTATATATATACATCATTTTATATTATCATAATGGACTTCGGCAAGCTCGCCAACCAGGCCAAGTCGGCCCTTTCCGGTCAGGGAAACCAGCCTACCACCTCCGAAACCAAGAGCTCATCCGGTGGCGGCTTCATGGACAAGATCAACAACGCGGCTGGCGGCGGCGCACAAGGGGAGAAGAATGAGGATCTGCTGGACAAGGGTAAGATATAACCATTCAATTCCACAGCATGGCCGTTGGCACCAATGTACATATAGCTAACATTACGTCTGCCACCAGGTATCGATGTTTTCCAGGAGCACGTCCTCGGACAGGGCCAGCAGTCCAACGAAACAGCCGCTGAGCAGGCTAAGGATGAGGCTATCGCTGGAGTCATCCGGAGCAAATACAAGGCGGCGACAGGTAGTGAATTCCCCATCAAGGATAAGGAGAGGAAGTACGGTCTGTAACGCACCCAAGATTGTCAAGAATAAGTCATAGTCTTAGGGATAATTTATGAATATGAATGAAAACTAGTATTAATCATCAGCATTTTAAGTTTGGCTGTATTCAGACGTTAACTAATGTTCAATATAAGACATTGTGAAACAAAGTAAGTTATTTGTTAGCTTTACGGTACCATCGTGCTCAGATTCAGTCCACCCTTGTAGGAGACGCGTGACCCTAATATGTATAACAACAACCCTACACAATGAGCATATCTGGATAATTCCGTTTGCTAGTAAATTTGAGCATGAATTTATTTATATCTAAAACTTCCAAAGCATAACAATGTATTCACAAAGTTAGATGATTCAGACGTAATAATAGGAATGATTCATTTATTGAAAAGTAAAGAATGTAACTAGTAGTTGTTGTCCAATCTAATTGGTGACAGTTACGCAGCTTGTTCCATATATCCTTAATTTCTCCACATACGTATTCTTCACATGCCAAGGTCCTGGGCTTTCCAAGAACACATACGTATACATATGTGCGGAGTTCAATCATGATAACCATGTCATGCTAAGTTCTCCCCACTGTCGTGCCATCATCCACTTCAGCCCATTTCCCCTCTTCTAGATGGTGGCACGAACCCATTACCATGCCTCTACAATTTTCACCATGCACTATACAGGCACCAATATTGGCAAAGAACCAGGATGTCACCGTTGATTCATGATGATTCTAACCTCCCGCACAGTATTATCAACTAGCGCAGCGGAGACTGTGCCAGGTGGATGCTCAGAGAATAATGATCTGTGATTGAGGCGGTGCTGAGTGTGTACTGGGAGTTGTGTAGGCTGCGGCTAGTTGCTATCCACTTAGATGTCAATAGATTTCCTCGGAACTTCTGGATGCGGGATTTCTTTGATTTAGTGTATTGAAATGTGAATTACCTTGTCAATCACTTCTAGTGCCTGACGTTTCATATCTCTAGCCTGACCGCATCCGTATAGTCGCCAAATACCTATTGTTAATGGCCGTTGCTGAATATCGATACGGGAGATTAGGTTTGGGGATGTCCTTTGCTACAACTGTGTTGTATCCCTCCATCGTATTGTAGTTATCTCCGCACCCCCATGTTGTCCCCAACCACTAGAAACTGTTGTCATTCCCTGCGAAAACGGCCGTCTGGTTTCAGCACATGGCAATACGAACTACATGCGGGCTGGTATGAGGCTTGATAGCTGTCATGTGACTAACAAGCAAATGATAATGACGATGACCGGTCAACGTGGACGCCATCCCTTTTTTTCTTTATTTTTTGCTACCAGATACTATTCTTAGTAACTTAAATCAGATGTGGTCTTGGAGCATGGACGACATGAGTCTTGGCAGCCAGAAGAATTGACAAGTAGCCCGGAGGCTCTTCCGGGTGGAGAAATCGGGAATCAAATGGGATGACGGGAGCTAGGCGAAATCAAGGCGGCGAGGATTTGAGAGCCGCAACTTAGAGATTCGTCGTGCTTTTCGAAGTTCTGTGGGGGTTTCTTTGAGGGACGATGGGATACACTAGGGAATCTCCCAATGCAGCCAAGAACACGTGACTCTCGATATTGGACCGGAATGTAGTCTCGTTGCTCTCTGATAGGTGGATTCCAGGAACGCCATGGGACGGACAGTTCTAGATCTGGACGGCTTATATTTGTATTAACGACGGACATGCGATAACGACCGTTGATTATTTGTGATAACTAGATACTATGGGTGTTGATACAGGCGGACGGGTGCGTCTGTGCTGGGTTTACGGAGAGGAGAATGGGGGTTTCTGGGTGGAATACGAGGCTCACATGGGGGCAAGAGGATGAACAATTGGCGGCTACTCTTATGGGATATCAAGGAGAGCTTGTAGAGTTGTCTAGATATGAGCTCCTTCGCAGTGTAAATGCTACGGTAAGGCAACGTTGTGTTCAAGATTGCATATCGATGTGGAGAAAATAAGGGACACTTTGACATATGCAGGTGGAAGTCAAGGCAGATTTAAGCTTGCCCCTTGTGTCTATCTTGGGGAAGTCCATATGAGGCCTAGTATATAGGTGGATTGCGATGGTAGATGTGGTTTTGAGGGGGATGCCGACTGTTGAAGAATGCTCGAATATAGCGTTCACAAATGAAAGAGCCACCGGATGTAGAAAGCCTTGAGGGCTAAGGTGTTTCTCATTTCGTGATTTGTCTCTCCTCTTATTTGGCTAATAATAAGCTGGGCGCTGCAGCTGAGTACCAAAACGAAAGGTGGTAACCGAGAGAGGCAAACCAAATATTGTGTATTGGATAATTAATAGAGAAAGGAAAATATAACCAGCGATCAAAAGGAAATTGACATCAAAAACAGGATTTTTTGTGTAGCAGAAAAAGAGACTTTGGAAATGGTGATATTCCCGTAGATTTGATCGTACGAAGTCCGTGAGTCCCGGGTTATTTTATTATTCCGCGATGCTTGATTCTTCGAGTAGGTCTTGTGTTAATTGAAAAAAAAAATTGAAAAAAACGATATAGTTATTCCTCAAATTTTCTTTAAACCATATTTCTTTCATTTCCCGCATCACTGTATCTGATATTTCTTCTTTTGGCGTCGTGTATTTCTGCATACCATTACCGCATCCTTTGCGCGTATATGCTAGATCGTCAGCTGACCTCGTTCGACTCACCACTGGTTTAATATTTGCAAAACTCGACAGAACCTTGACAATCTAATAAATGTCGCCTGTCGTCGGATTTTCCAAAGTATTTAATTCTGTTCGAGTCGTTGTCCAATTTGTTGCACAACTCGAGTTACACCTTTAATTCTCGTCGCTTGTCTCCCTTCAAGAAAATTCCGAAATATTCTTTGATTTCTCAGATATTTCACGATATCAAAGTCCCTTCTCCAACTCGGTATTCACCACATCATCCCGTGACAAGTGGTAACTAAACCGAAAAGCACAACCATCAAGCAGGCTAAACATACCAATACCAAGTACTATACTGCCGTTCTCGTCTCCATTCCCAGGCTCTTCTTTGACTTCAATTATCTTCCCTCGTCCCCTCCAACCCTTCTCCTTCTCCCCTCGATCCGTCCTATCCACATTCTATCCCTGAACCCTCCAACCCTCGTTTTCCTTCCTCCTCTGCCTTGCCTCTCTTCCCCCAATCCATCCTGCCATCACTTTATATCTTTTCGTCCTCCGCCCTCGACCGCCCCTCTGTGCCTTGAGAGATTCTGCTTTCACTTGTCACTGGATTGTTTCATAGCCTGACTACAAAGAACATATTCGCCTGTTCTTTTTCCCTTTCTTTATTCGCTTTGTTGCTATAGTTGGCCCTTGTTTGACAACAGCAAGATCGTTTTCTTTGGCTTCAGCCCTTTCCATTATACCGCCTGCTGCCTCTCCTTGTTCTTCGCGCTCATCAACTAACCGACCAACCGCCAATCTCTGCTTCCCTTGTTGTCGCTCTCAACAACCCGACTCGTCACTTGACCACTACAATCATCATTACTATCGCTACTTTCAAATATATAGCACGGTCCGAGAAGCAAAAAAAAACAACAACTTCTCATCAACATCCTCACGTCGCACATTAGTGCCCCTTACTCCGTCGCCTCCGCCACGTCACGAACCGCACCCTTCATCCTCCTTTCTCACATTAACCTCTACTCCGTCCTTTCTCATTATCTTTTGCCGAGATCTCCGACGTCCGTACGCACACCTAGTGACGGCTTCCCGAGTATCCCGAAGCAATCCTTCCGACGACATTGCCTTGACCTACACCCGAGTCTGGCGGCCACTTAATAGTTGTGGAATATCCCTTAGAGAAAAGAAGACCATTTCTTGGTTTTGCGACAGGGCCATATAATTTGCATACATCTTGTTTGTTGCTGGCTTTGTTGTGTTTTGTGCGATTTTAAAGAATTTGAGAACCGCCACAACCAAACGACAATATTGATACTTGTGGCATCATATCCTGGATCTCGTGGATCACTTGCCGTTTTATTTATTCATTTATTTTAGATCTTCTTTTTCTTTTTTATCCGGCTTATAACCCTTTCATATCCACATCGACACAATGTCTGGTCAAACAGGTAAGATCTAATCACAGAGCTCCCCTTCTTGCTCCCCAAATCCCATAGAATAGTGCACAACAATCTCGACCACCACGACACCACAACTATCATAGCACTCCTTGTGCATCACCAACAACCCCAGTTATCTTTCACGTTTCTTGACGCCAGTGTGTCTGATGCTAGCGCCTTCCATTCTCAACGAAGCATATACTCAAGATATGAACCACCTCAACCCCGCCCTATCTGTGCCCCCCTAGATCTACGCCTGTCGATCCCGCTTCTGCTTACGCTCTGGGCAGAGAGAAAGTGGTTCTCACGCTTCCTCTGTACCTGCGTCTGTGGTTCTATCAGCCGGTTACCGGCCTAGTATTTCTCTTGGTTTCAATATTGAAAAGACATCTCGTCTCTCTCCCATTATGTCCCCTCGGTCATTTCATATCTCCTTATCACCATTCGTTGCCACCAGCACTCCATGTCATCATGAAGCCGCCACCAAACGTCATTAGATCGTGCATATCCATGTCCACTGCTGCCATTCCGACACTTCTATTGCATCCTAGTTGTCAACTTACCCACTCCATCTCCCCACCATGGCGTTCTTTCCTCTATGTTCCCCACCTGGCGGAACACCCCAGACCGGCTCGATCGCCATTTAGCAGCCACTTCTAGGCTGCGGCTGACGGCGCATCATGTCCCACAGAGGCGGTCAGTCGACCGGCCAGGTATCTGAAACGGCCCGAGCTTCTGGAGGTGCAACTGGTAGTGTGCCGGTTTGCCACACGGAAAGGAGGCTGCTGGGGGGGATATGGGGTTGGGAAAGTATATAGACAGGCGAGATAGATGGGACGGATGGCAGTACCCTAAAGTTTGAGGGGTTGGTAGCGGTGATACTTTGAGGCTCATGTGTGTGCGGTAAATCATGTACAAAGAGGTGAGAGTTTGTGTATGGGCCAAGAGAGGAGTTGGCTTGATGTGAAAGTAAAGGGAATCAAGTCTGTGTTTTCTCCCTTTCCTCCACCAAAAGGACGTCATCGTCTTTTGGCGCAAGCCAATATTGGACGCCAGTCTTCACAAAGTCGTGAAGAGCGTCACAAATTGAGACATTCTTTCTTGGGGGTTTGAGTGAGTAAGTATGGCTTTTAAGACATGCGAAGCCCAACATGATCCTGTGGGCTTGTCTCTCTTTAGCCCAATGATCGAATCGGCCTTCTCGTGTATTCAAGCAGCATCCCCTTCCTAGTACCACTCAGTTACAACCTCTCTCCCTATTGCTTTCTCAAACTGAAAACACGACGATAAGTGTCGTTTTCGTTTGCTCGGGATTGGCCGCTTTGCATCTGTGTGCCTCCCCATCAAGCGAAAGCCCATCGACCGATTGTGGGCAGCTTGACTCCATTTTATATGAAATTTATTCATGATACATCGAGGCCTCTTAAGCGATTACGTTCTATACGGTAGTTACCTGAGTCAACACAACACCATTATCTCCCGTATTTCGATACGCCCGCTGGCGGGGGTTTTTTCTTTCTTTTTTATTGTATTTCTTTTTTTAAAAGAAAAAAGAAAAGAAAGAGATAAAGAGAAAGAAAAAAGGAAAAAATAATTACGGGATTGAGACAGACACTATTTGCTATTAGGTCATTTTGGGAAAATCCTCATATACATGTTCCTTTTGCGACCATTGCTCTGAGCTATCTTCCATCATCATGACCGCCGACATGAGACTGGAGCACCAGATGGCATCCCGCCCTCATTCCTTTAGCGCACCGGCATGTTCAGCTATCCCGTTGTTTCTCAAGCTTCAATCCCACCTACCAGCCGCTCTTGAATCCCTCAAGTTTACACTTCCAGTCGATATCCAGTCTATCCCTCTAGCTAGCTGTTGTCTGCTCTTGTCTGTTCTTGTCTGTTTTGTCTGGTAATTATCCCCACAGCATGGCCCCATCCACATCATACCAGGGCCCATCAATCAAGTCTGCTACACTTTTCAACCACCTCAGGACCATCAATCAATCTGAACATGGCCCCCTTCCACTCCTCTCACACCCCCTTCCCAATCTTGACTTCCTGGTTGGCTGGTTCCGTTCTGGTTGCTGCCACTAGCCAGGGGATGTGCGAACTGGGGGCCGTTTCGAAACTGAGTAGTTGCCAAACGACGACAAGCCATCTTTGCCACAGACGCAGATGCAGACGCAGACTAGACGACAGGAACAGGCAGTCCTTTCTTTACACGGAAGGAAGGAATGCTCCAGGGAAGTATCAGAACAGTTGGATAGTAGCGAGCCCGATGGCCACCTACGGGCGGGCTCTCATCTTGTCAACGAGCGCATTGAGAGAGGAGCATGTGTGCGAAACTGCATCGTAATACAAAAGCGGCCAAGCATAAAGGCACAGCTAGGCTCTTGAAATAATCAATTGGGGGGGTTTTTGTTTTTCACAATTGATTTATTCTGGCTATTTTTCTCTCTTATGATGGATCGACCACTGCTACTTCTTTTGTTACTATTCAGAAGTCAGTGTTTCATCTTGTGCTAAAGCCTGCCTGTCGGTTGCTGTTCCTGCCTCTTAAACGACTGGCATTTCTATACTTGCTGCATTTAGTGTTGCGGTGCAAACATGACCTCCCAGAAAGTAATTCCCCTTTCCGTTTTTGAAAGTTATTACTTGGAAGATTAAGAGTGAAGTAAAAAGTAGCCAAAAAAAAAAGAAACAAGAGAAAGAAGTACAAACATCACGGGAAGGAATTTTCACGTTTGATCGAAATTTTGATTTTCTCTTTCTTAATTCTCTTCTTTTCTATTTTATCCTCTCTACAACGCACAAGATATTCTTGTCGTTATTCATTTACTTTTATTTTCGCTTTATTGCTGGGTATTGCTTTTGACAGTATCTTGCAGTATTCGCGGTCTCTTGTTATCTAACCATAAGCCGCACCATTGTGCCTTGATATCGATATTACTTTGCTGTATGCTCTTCCTTATCCCCCATATTCTTCATCTCTCGTCGCCAATCAACTACAATCAGCAATCATCATTTTCATTATCAAACCAACCCAAGGCCACATTCCATCATCGCAACTGTCGTCATCTTCTTCACTCAATGCCCTTCGCTTCCATTGGCGCTTACCAAGTGGTTATCACCTCCCAATCTCTAAACCAAAAATATAACATGTCGTCCTCTTTATGCGCTAGTTCCTAACTGGATGCCGTTGGTTTCCCCTCATCCTCATCCTTCTCACCCATTCCCCGTTTTCCCCTGGAAATACCATACTATCGAAATAACAGGCCAAGCGGTCAGCCGTTGCCATTGACTGAGCTCAAGGACAACCGCCCAGGGTCAGCATTCCTTAGCCAAGCAAGCTCGTAAACTGGCACCAAGTAGCCAAGCATAATAGCTGGTTAGCTTATTGAGCTACTCGTACTTGCTGCTTTTGAAATGTGCGATAGGAATAATAATAAAAAACACCTCGCCTTCCTCCCGTGTTCAAGCTCGCAGATGGCTGTTTTCGGGCGGTCTTTTGAATCCTTGTAGTTCCCTTGAACTAGTCAGTCAAATTCGATATCTCCAGCTGTTCTGGTTGGTTTTGATTTGCGATTTGCTTTGCACTATTGTTTGATCTTTACCTTCTACTTGGTCTCAAGTACAGAATAAACTCAAATCAGCCTCTGCATCTTGTCGTCGTTTAACATTTCCCAACCAAAGAACCGCCTGTCATCAGCACTTTACAAGATCCCTTGCTTCCCTGATTCCTTGCATCCTCCCATTCCACCTACACCTTGTCCATTCACCCACCATACCTTGTTTTTGGTGTGTGTGCGCCCGTCCACGTCTCAATTGCCTGCGCCAACCAGACACACTAGCTTGACTTGCCGGCACTAGAAGAAGCAGCTAGCTCGCTGTCTCGACTTTCTTGTTTCTTTTGGTTTATATCTAACCCTCTTTTTATCTTTGTATTTATAGGTCCCAACGGCTTGCTCCTTAATCTGGGCTCCAACAACCCCTTCAGAAACAAAAACTCGCCTGTATCTGCTACTTTTGGCGGACAAACTAGCCCGCGTCCCGTTACGCCCCTTTCACCTTTTGACGACCCGATTCCCCAGGCCGTTCAGAACAACAACCCCTTCCTCGACCCTCTTCTACCATCCGGTCCGGCCTCCAACCGTCCCGATTTCCCCTCCCCCATGGCTGCGCGTCCCGAATCCAAGGTCGTGTCTGACACGAACCTTGATGAAATCTTTGTACGTCGTTCCTCTATTTCTTTATGCACTTTCTTGTACCGATATCTGGTCTTGTGTTGTGTCTCGTTTCTCCGCATATAGGGACATATTCTATATATATATATATATATATGTTTCCAAGACATGTGTGCGCTAACTTTGTTTTGCTTTGTGCGTCTTCTAGGGCTCTCTGAATGTTGATAACGATAAGCCTGTCAACAGACGGCCGTCACCCAGCGCTCCTCCGCGTCCTATCTCTCGCGCTCCTCCTCCTAACGCCCCGCCTGGTGGCTCTAACCCAGCCCGCAGACCTCCCCCGCCCGGTGTTGTTAATGCCCACCGCGCTACCCGCTCACAGCAGAGCGATGAAATGCGCTCTAGAAGAGCCCCACCTCGCCCTGGTCAGGGTGGTCACCACGCCGAATCGCCTGCCAGACGTCCCGGTGATCGTGAACGCGAGATTCGGTCTTCAGACCGGTCAAGCAAGCCTCGCCGCAACTCCGATTCCTCTATCATTGATCGCGAACGCATCCTGACTGAGGAGGAGAAGGTGTTGCGTGAAGCTCGTCGCCGGGCGAGAGAGAGCGCTGCTCGGGTCAAGGATACGGGGAAAAAGCCCAACAAGCGCATGGACATTATTGATCAGCTGGATGCCTCGAGCATTTTTGGAATGGGCAGTAAGTACCTGAAGACTGAAATATCTGACTCGGAAGATAAGTATCTAGTTATACTAACGCGGTACCATAGTTATCCACCACGATGGTCCTTATGATGCGCTCAACCCCCACCGCAACAAATCTCGCCGTGCTCCCATGAAGGCTTTCCCTAAGGATTCCTTGAACAACGCTCTTGGTGGTTCAGGGCCCCTTAACGCTCGCCCGGATCACCAGACCTTTATGGGTAACCATGATGGTGATGCATTTGCCGATTTCACACCCGCTCCGAAGATTGACGCCCCCGAAGGCATCTTTGACCCTGCTAGCCGCGGGCACATTATACACGGTGATGAGAGTATGGGTCTGGGTTCTTCAACTTTCCTGGAGGGCACCCCTGTCGCTCGCACGATTATGCAAAAGAAGGAACAGGAGCAGGCGCAGGAAGAGGCCGTTGATGGTCTCAAGCGCCAGAAGTCGCTGGCCCATCGCATTCGGAGTGTTAGACGGCCCAACAACCGCAACTACCCTCCTGGCCACAAGGGCGTGGCTCGACAGATGTCGGATCAGGTCCCGTTGCCCACTCGTGCTGAGGGGATGGGCGAGTCTACACCATTTGTGTCGGAGTATGGCAATGAGCCTGAGTCACTGACTGTGCGTGGTCAGGGTGGTGCTCCTAGCCCTCCTGCGCCCCGGGGCCGTACCATGTCGGATGACGCGTCTTCGCCTCCGACGGGCGGCTCAAGCGGTGGCGGTCTCCTTTCTCGTGTCAAGAGTTTGAAGGGTGGCCGTCGGACCCGGCCACAAGTTGACAATGAATCGATGCCGGTGCCGCCTGTGAACCCCGGAACCGCAGTCTAGGATAAACTGGTTCATACTCTGGGATTTATAAACAGGCGCAAAAATGGCAGTAATGACGACGACCAAGATGGGATGGGAGGCAACAGGGACAATAGGGCCTCGGGACCGACTAGCAATCATGAAATAGGCAAGATAAGTCGGAAGGGAAATCATCAGCATTATCATCATCATTCAACTCCCACGACTGCTGACGACAAGAAGTATCTAAGTGCTGAAATGTACGAGGACGTGGGCTTGGCCAATGATCACAAGCACACTGTCTTTACGAGCCTTGACAACGACCGCCTAGAGTCTCCGTCCAAGTCTACAGCAAGAGCCAAGAAGAAGCCAAAGCCCAAGTACGAAGGTGCGGTGTCGTCTGAAGATGTGCTATCGTCATCCGGCGCTCGCCGTTAGGTAGCAGCGAACGGATCTGGAGATTAGGCGTCTTCGGCACTGGGGAGCGAAGGAATTGAAGACGACGGTGGTCAGAAGGGGACGCTGCGGGGGTGGGGGTTCTTGCCTGGGGAAAGGATAATGATTCTGCGGAAAGCGATGTCGTTTGGGGGATAGTAGATGGTTGCAAGTGGGGAGTGGTCGTTGTCTTTTTTTTTCCTTCTTCAGGGTTTCATTCTTTTTTTTTCTGCATTTATTTATTCTGGTTTCGCTTTGCTTCGATTGTTTGTGTTGTCGTTGTTATTCTTTTCTCTTTTGTGTTTTCTTTTATTAAGTAGTTGATTTGTTCTTTTGTCTCCTTTGTTCATTATATTTGTATCTTGGGTGAGATGGACGATGTTGGTGGTGGCATAGATAGATATTCACACTCCTACGCGTAACATGAAGATGTTTGATATAAGTTGTCATTTATCCCGAGTCTCGTGATTATGTAATCAGAGTGTGTTACACGAGGGAGATGCAGTATTAGTTCGGGCTTTAAGTATAGACGTTTACTTAAGGGGCTACATTTGAAGCACTGTTACATATGGGTGATTGTTGGAGAATTTACACGGGGTTTTGACGATGTTATGCCGGGGAGGTCTATGCTCCGGGAGATTAAGGTTGGGATTTTATGATGAAACAAGAAGTGAGGTGAGGTCCAGGGTGGGGCAGGAGCCTGCTAGCTCAGGGGTAAGCGTGGAGTTAGTAAATGATGATAGCTATATAGGGTTTATAATAAACATTATAGGGTTCATATGTCACGTGTGTATTTTTCCTGCTTGTTGTGTGTGACGTCAGTGGAGCTGATATTGAGAATTAACAGAATGTGATCCGGGGGAATAAGCTGAGAATGTCGGTGGCTATGGAATGATGGATGGTAAAATTAGTTTGCCAGTTTGCCCTGTTTCTGCTGATGTGCTGTTAGATAAACAGGAAGTGCTATCTTCACAAAGGATAACCACGGGGATCCCGGGCGTTAATAGGGTCCTTGGCCCTATCCTCCGGCGTGGCAAAGTCATTGGGATTTCCTCTGAAAACGAGGCGATCAGTACAAAGGTATGCAGAGTGTGGCAGTTTATTAATTGGTTTATTAGTAGAAAGGGATATCTAACTGTTGGTAGCTTGCCTTGCAAACGACAACGGCGTATCTTGAGAGATACACTGATGCCACAGCATTGATTGTTTGTTATGGGCCTGTTGGCGTTATCGCGAGGAATTTGAAGGGGCTTGTTGTGGGCGAGTGGAGAGATGTCTTGGGGCGAGTGGAAATTGTGAGGGTTTTTGATGGCGAGGGGTTATGGGAGGTGTTGGGGGAGTTAAGAGGGCGGGCAGGATACGGGGATGTTAATACGGATGAGATACCGAAAGAGGAATTGGCTGGTAAGGAGGAGGGCGCATGTGACAAGGCGGAGGAGGAGTCGGAAGTTGGGTTTACACCGGTCACGCAAGATCAAGGACTACGGGATTCAAGCTACACATTATCAGATGTCCCACCACCACCTATTAATATCCCGGCTCCTTCTTCCTCATTATCCCCAACGCAATCCCCCATTCAATCCCCACCACCCCTACGAGAGATCCCTGATAGCGACGAAGATGACGACGGTGACATTTCACAACCCCCAATATCCCTCCCAATTTCAACAACTGTCATCCTACCATCTCTCCGGCCAACCCCGTCGCTCCTTAATATAACCCAGTCGTCATCACCGCTATCAAGCGATAGTTCTCTTAGTGATTTATCCGATGAGGAAGAGGAGGAGCTTGAAAGGGAATTCGCAGGGTCCTTTACAGTGGGGATGGACACTGAGAGGGAGAGGACACCGGTTTTGAGTAGTAGGGTGGGAGAGGTGGAGGACGGCACGTCTCCGGTGCCGACAGTTGTCCTTAGTAGTTTAGGGCCGGCGCTGAATCTCTCAGGGCTTTCAGAACCGATAGGTCACCCAACTTCTTCAGTTCCACAAGTCCTACCAGAGACCCCAAACCCACCTTCTTCTCCTTCTCCTTCTCCTTCTCCTTCCCTTCGTCCTTCTCCCCCTGCTCCTTCCTGTCCACCTCAATCACCAAAAAAGGTCCTCCCACAACCACCACCATCACCACCGCCACCACCACCTCCTCCTCCTCCTCCTCCCTTCCCCCACCTTATAACCATCACTCCCCTCGCTCCCCTCCTTGCCTCCCTTTCCACAACTCCCCCCCATCTAACCCACCTCTCCCGCACTCTCCGCTCCCTCCTATCCCTCGATACACCCCCCCTGATCCTCCTAACAAATACCACGACACTTCCACCACCACATATCCCACCGGCTGCCGACCCACTAAAGTCTTCGTTTGCCGCACCGAGTAGGCGCACGCGGCCGTCGTATGGGATGGTATTTGGCGGGATGATTGATGGTGGGGTTACGGTGGTGGGGGTTCCACGGGATGGGTGGGAGGCAGGGCGGCGGGATGGAGGGAGAAAAGGGTGGGTTGTGGAGAGTGTTGGGGGGGATGACGGGACAGAGGGGAATTGGTGTGTTATTCAGGAGCGGAATGGACGATTGGTTGATGGATAAGGACGTTTACGGATAACATGATTGCTTATTCAAGTTTCTATACTAGACTATTAACTTTCGGGGGACATGCAGCCCTTACAGCTCTGTTACAGACTCAGCTTTCTCCTTCAATATCTCCGAAATATCCTCTTTGGACATCCCTGAGAAAAACTTGGCCCACTGTCTAACCTCCTCGCCATCCAAAAACTCTTTCACTTTCTCAGGAAGTCCCACCGAGAACTCCTTGTCTTCCGAATCTGGATCCGGCGTCTTGTCGTCCATCCAGTGGTTGTGTCCGCCCACCATCCGCTCATCCCGTTCTACAAATGACTTCAAATATCTCTTTAGTTCATCCAAATTCAACTCCTTCAACAATTTTTGCTTCTCCTTGCCAACTACCACTCCCTTAGACGCAGGCACAGGCAACAAGACCTCGTCGATGCCGTGCAGAACGCCATCTCTGGCAATGCCATCAGCCTCCTTAACATCAACACGATCGTTCAACCGGATAGTCACATGGCCCATCAATCTAGAAACCTCAATATCCAACTGAGCCTTCTCTAGCACAGTCGGGAACGTCACCTGGCACTTAGAGCCAACAGTCTTTCTGTGGATGCCATCCGAGTCGTGGTCCGGAATGGGGCCTTCCTCGCACTGCTTGATGCCACCGAAAAAGCCCCACAGAGGCCGATTCTGCTGCATCTGCTGCAGCTCTTTGCGCGCCTCGTCACCCAAGTAAAGGGCATCCGAGTACAAAGTGCGGTCAAACACAGCATGACCCTCCAGGATGACCCGCAGGTAGCTCTTGCCTGCCTTGCTAAACAGCCAGTTCCGGACATCATCCGGAACCTCCTCCCAAGCCTTGTTGTTTGGTACAAAGACGGTGGAGCCCTCGGCATTTTGGCGGTGCAGCCATTTGTCGAGATCGGTACGCTCTAGGGCGAGACGCGTCGTGCTGAAGTCACCGGGGAAGTGCTTTAAGAGCTTTCCTTGGCGCGGAGGCTCAACAAGTACAGAGTCGACTTGGTGGACGGCACCGTTCTTGCCGTCTGTTTTTGAGGAGAGAATCTTGGCGTAATAGTTGATTTCAGTGTTGGCAACACCCGCGCTGATGCGGAGGCGTTGTGGATGGTCGCCGATATCTTCTTCCTCGAGAAGAGACGGCACAGTGTGCAGAGGGATCATGCTCGGGCCGGAGATATCCCCGGGGACGATATGATATTTAAGAAAATCATCACTGCCAACATCGGGGGTGCCGTGGAGTAGATGATTACGGAGGAGCGAGGGAAGTTTATCAAAGGCTTCGTCAGTAGGGACGAAGATGGTAGATTTGGTATCCAGATTCTTAAGGCGATTGGAGAGGGAATCAGAGCGGGAGATGTAATCCTTGAACTTGGCAGAGTTTTCGAGGTCTTGGAGGACGTCGTAGACAGAGCGGTCGGACGAGGAGGCTGATGGGAAAAAGGCAGGGGACGGAGGGTTGAGGGGGATTATAGAGGCGGAGGCCCCAAGGGTCATGACGATGGGGAGAACAGACGTCCACATGATGAGGATATTAGAAGTGGAATGAAGCTGTTAGCCAGAAAAATTATGGTGAAGTATGGTGAAGTATGATGAAGTATGATGAAGTATAATGAAGTATTAGTATGTTCGTTATTGATGTTGATGAACCAAAGAATAAGAAGCTTTTGGCCACCGGATACGGCGGCCCTCTTTATATAGCAGCCTATTACTTTTCCTAAACCGAACTACCCCACCCAGAATCCACTCCATCTACATCACCCTCTTTCGAATCTAGGCTTCTGTAACGTCATTTGTTTCCCTCCAACACGGCAACGATGCTCTTCATTGGCTAGATGATCCCATGGTTCCGGGGGCAAACTGTCTTAGTATACGGATTAGGAAATTTTGATTATGTAATGTGGGGACACGGGCCAGAGCTGTAATTTGCTTTCAGGAAGAGGGCGGATTGGGGTTAGGGCTAGAGGACAGTGTCAGGTTGCTTTGGGGAAAGGGCAATGGAAGGTGGAGAAGAAAAACATACGAGCGAGGGTTTGCACGTGAATTTCTATTGTGAAAGAGAAGGTGTAGACGCATAATCGGTAGATGAATGTGATTCGGATTAACAATACTATATAAATGTAACATGTAACATGTAACATGTAACAATATTGTTCTGATCACTTGTCTTTGATATTAGATGAACGAATTCATACTAAAAGTAAACCAAGTCGAGTTTTTGTATTAAATGTTAACCCTAAATCATCATAACCCCATGGATCCATATAGTTTAGGTGGTGAGATGGTGAAGTGAGGTGGTGCGTTGGCATGACCAAATTCCCTTGTCTGTGCAAATGCAGTGGTTGGCTAAGCCCATACAGCGGCCCAAGAAATTATCAAATAATGACGAAGTCGTGCATGTAACTCTGCCTCAGTCAATGTGTTGCACCAATTCCATGATAGCAAATGAACTACAATTAAGGTGTGGAAGGTGCTCTGTGTGATAAGATGCACAAATGGGAAGGAGCTAATATGCATCTAACAGATATATGTGAATTAAATATGGAGATAGTCAAAATGGCTTTAAATGGGCAGCCTTCAGCTACACATTGAGGAACTCCTTAGGCAATAGAATCCATCGACGAACTCCTCAATTAAGCGCCGGAAATCCTGGCAATGATTTATTGCAGATACTTCTCGTCGTGATATTGTGCATCCCGTATTCATACGATTGGATCCATCACATTGATCCTGTCAGCTCATTGATGCGACGTTCGCTGACGATACGACATGAAATGGCGGTGGCTGGCCCTGGTCGCTCTTGACAGGCCCATTGGTCCGTCGCCAGTAGAAGTTCAGTAAGTAAACTTTTCTTTTAAGCCTAAAGGATGCTGAGAGCAAGACGTCACGGCCGACGCCCAACCTCGTCCCATGTTTACAGTGGGGAAGAGGGGAGCTAGGGCCCTTGAGGAGAGGGAACAAGGAGTTGTACAATGGAGGAGACAGATGAAGCTATATTGACTTACAGCAAACTATTGGCAGGCTGGGGTTTATGATATCTTATTGAGGTTGCTATTCATCTATTCAAAAAAAATCATAGGATAATGATAGTGGTTGCATCCCGGGGCAATGCCACTGCTAACGGCTGGCGAAGAAAACCTCTCTCCCTCCAGGAACCACTGCCCAAAGACACCCTCGTCACTATGCTTGATCAAGCCAGCCAGCCACGAGAAAAGAATAAAGTCTCGAGCCCAGAATCCTTCCCCAGCCTTCAAAGCAGACTTCAATGTACAGTGTATGCCCGGAAGCTATGGTAGCCAGACCATAAGCTGTGAGGAGAAAGAAGGGTGGTATTTGAAGAAAGCGAGAAATTACATTTGGGAATTTCACTTTTCTTTATTTCTTTTTTGTGTGGTCTTTGGTTTTACTTGCAAAGTCTTCTGGGGGTAACATCACAAGTTATATTTATCATTGGCTCTATTATATTATCTACTTTCATATCAACTATCGTGGGTTTATCATCACACAAAAGGCATCTCCCTTTTGTCTTACATTCCCGAGCTGAAGAACGACCCCGCAACACCAAAGAAACAAGTAAAAAAAAAAAAAAGAAAGCCACACCGCAGGCGGTCTCAGCTTCAACATCATAGTCTCACCATCCACTTCGGTTTCATCCTCCCTAGCCGCTTGAAAACCAATCGCTATCTCTTCCCGATTCTTGCTGCTCACTTCGGTCCACTATGGCCACCGATCATCGGGCACAAGACTCCGTGTCATCCCAACCCTCCCATCTCTTCACCTCAGCCCACTCATCACCACCCCCGCCACTCCCGTCCATAGCCATTCTTCCGTCCTCATCTCCATCAATTTCCTCCGTTCAAGATACAGACACCTCCGATTTTCCCAACGACACAGTCATCCGCCATTCGATTGCGTACGACTCCGATTTCGACGGAGTCTCCGAAGACCTCTCCGACTTTTCCGACTCGGAGTATATTGAAGAATCTTCATTCCCAAATGATCCGTCAACGGCAACTTTACATACGGCCAATGTTGCAGTCAACTTCGGGGCTAGGCATGGGACTGCGTATCAATTACCTGCACACATAGTTCAACGCCTTAGTCAAAATCCCGGACAAAAACACCACTTGGTTGAGATTCCTCAGTCACCAATGGCCTCCCAGTTCCGCCAAAGTCAATTATCCCCTCTTTCACCCACTGCAATTACCGGCTCCGGCTCACCGACGCCCCCAGATATTCCCCCAGTTTCCCCCCAGCGTCACCGCCCCGACTCAAACAAGCTCATCCGCGAGGAGATCTCCAAGCTAAATCATGGATCAATTACCCCCGGGATCGACGACACCCCGTACGTCCTGTCCGCCCTCGATAAAATCACGCATCCCACTGGGTCCCCGATGTCCCTCGCCCTTCCAACCACGGCTGCTAGTGAAGTTGCGACTGCGATTTCCAGGCAAATGGAACATGGCGTGGAACCGGCGAGAGTTACCATGAGTGAAAAGGAGCCGGATAGGACCATCATGCCCGGTGACGAGAAGCTACTGGCCGTTGCTCGAGGCACTCCGACTGTTGATAGGGCTGCTCCTGTCCTGTCGAGGTATGGCGAGACTGATGAAATCCCTGTGACTAGTCGGCCAAGAACCGGAAGGTTTGGAAAATCGAATTGGGTTCCGGTAGCGGATGAAGTTGTGAGGGCGCTGGATCCACAGAGAGTCAAGTACCCAGCACAATCATTTGTTCCGGGGATCCTCCGGGTGCCGTCATTTATTGGAGCTGGTGTAGTAACGGCGGCGATGGCGGCTGTTATGATGTATTGTGCTATCTCGTCGGATCGACATGGTGGTCTTTCGGATTACTCGGGACGGTTGAACTCACGGAAGCTTTTTATCTTCCGGATACTGCCAAGTCTGGTGGGGGCTGTTATTCTTCTTTACGTCCAGGCCATTGCCAACACTACCTTGCGGTTGCTCCCGTTCGCCCGTATGGCTTCGGCCGACCCAGAGCCGAGAACAGGTGCCATCTTCCAGGACATGTACCCTCGTCTTAGTCTCATTCCTACCCTTGCCGGTCCCCTCCCCGTTAAATTCGCCCTCTTGACCTCTTGGCTCCTCAACCTTGCAATCCCTCTCCACGCCTCTTCCTTTGTCGTCAAGTTTACCGGTTCTGCCTGGCGATGGACTGCTGTCCAGGGTGTCCTCTGGACGCTCGTCGCCATCTACCTTCTTGTTCTCGCCGGTCTCGGGGCTCTGTGCTTCTACTGGACAAATCGGACTACCGGTTTACTTTGGGATGTCCGGTCAATTGCTGACGTCATTCCAATGTTGAACTTGTCCAACGTCAACAGATCCTATCTCAACACCCATAACCTGACGTCCCGCCCAGCTCTCCGCGCCCATTTAGAAAACAACATGGTTGACCGCCTAGGCTACTGGTCGCACGACTCTGTGGACATTGAGGCACCGTCGACGGTCCTTTGGCATGCAATTGGCCATTCGTACTTCCCGACAACGGTCATGGCAGACCTTGAGAGCCGCCGTACGCGCTCATCGGGTCAACAACATGGCTCAACCGGTGGTATTACTTGGACCGAGGAAACCAAGCCAGGCACCGGTGGTAGCACCGGTGGTCTATCATCCGATGCTACCGTCCATGGTGATGTTTCTGATGTGGAGTCACGCAAAGGGTACTTTGGATATCGGCCTTGGTGTCTTCGGGAAATCCCGGGGCTTGCGATTCTTGCTGTCGGTATCTCTCTGTATATTGCATTCTTGGTCGCTTCCTTCCTGCCCAGGACGAAGGTTGAACATGGCTTTGACCCGAAATTGCGGATTGCGCCGGCGGCCAATGGGTTTTCACCGGCAGGGTTTTGCTATTCGTTTGTTCCAGGTATCATCGGGATGACTATCTTCCTACTGTTCCAAAGTTACGAGATGCAACTGCGTATCGTCACGGCATGGGCGGCTCTTGCTAGGCCCGAAGGAGCTTCAGCCACCAAAGGCTTACTAGCTGACTACGCAGCCTGCCACCCTGGCCAGGTCACCCTCCATGCCCTCCACAACGCCGAGTACCGTCTTGCCGCCGTCACCTTCCTGTCAACCCTCTTTGTTTTCATCCCGGTTCTCTCCGGCGCCTTGTTCACAGCACTATCTTCTGGAATACGCGTTCTTATGTTTCCTTCTATGCCTGTTCTCTACACGCTTGTTGCCCTTGTCACGTTATATGTCATTGCGCTAGCCCTGATGGTCCCTGGACGCCGTGGGCTTGCATTGCCGCATGGCGTGGGATGTCTAGCGGAAGTTATTGGGTTTGTCGCGGGATGGGAGGCGGCTGGGGATCAGGCTTTTGCCGTTGTGAAGACCAAGGAGGATTTGAGAGGACGGTTGGCGGGGAGTGAGTGGTGTTTGGGGAGTGTGGAGAATGGTGTTGGGATTAGGCGGGTACGGAGGGTTAAGAATTAGGTGGGGCTTCTGTATTTAGTTAGTTGATGCTTCTTTTTTTTTTATGAGTTATGAATAATGGAAATGTTTTGTTTTGTCTGTTTTGGGTAATTTTATCATCGAGTCAAAGTCCTAGTGCCACATCGAGACATATCCTGTTTGACAAACCCAGCTTAGTGAATAGATATCATGAGGTTGGCAACCTCGAGTTTGTTTCACGACCACAATATCCCAATCCACGCATTCTTCCATCCTACCCAGCCACCACCCACTCACTCGTCTTCACCTGCTCATTCTCCCACTTCATCTCCCCCACGCCAGCCTGTGCACTCGGTCCGTGACCCATCCCGCAAAGACCCCCACACACACACACACAACACCCAAATCAATCCCCGCCCGACCTTCCATCTTTTCCATCTATCTTCCCACTTCTATTCATTGCCACGCAAATCAAATCCCAGCCCTGCGGTCCCTGCGCCCCGTCCCTGCATGCATCTTTTTTTTTCTTCCCAACCTACCGGATATTCATGCCCTCCTTCCAGATCTTTGGGAAAGATCTCTGTGAGGCGAATGTAACATGCGCAATCGCGTGAGCATTCGATATCTAGTATATATATATATATATATATATATTAACATAAGAAATCGGGAGGTTGACGGTGGACAGGTCAAGGTCAAGGTCAAGGTCAGGGCTGGCGGACGGACTGACGAACGGGCAGATAGATGGTGGATTTTTTTTTTTTTCTCCTGTGTTTTTTTTTTTTCTTTTCTTTTTGTGCGCGCGGTAGTTGGCTTGCTTGACGACTAATTAGGAAATCGAGGAAGATAGAGAAATAAGGAAGGTCGGGGGTTTTCCGGGGGGCATGACTTTGCCAGATTTAACGAAGGTTAGTCGAGTAGGATTCCGAGGACGAAAGGTTATTTCCAAATAAGGAAGATGATAGACGGCTCGAGTGCAGTACACGTGACAAGACATATTAGGAAAGCACAGGAGATACATAGCAAGATATTGATTTTGGAGAGTTTTTTTTGTAGTGAAAATGTATTCATGTTTAATGTTCTTAGAAATCATAAGTAATCATAAAGAATGGACGTCGTGAAGACAAACGTAAGTGGGGAGCGGACAGTTTAAAGACCTAACTCGTCGACCTCGTGAAAATAGTAAAAGACCGTCAAGACCGTCTCCAAAAAGAGGGGATCATGACGGAGAAGTGAGTGAATGAATGAAAAGAAAGAATGAGATTGTGAAAAATGAATGAAGTCATTCTGTTGGTGTTGTTGTTGTTGCTGTTGTTGTTGTAGTGTACATCCATCCATCTGTTCCATCCCATTCCGAGAAAAAAAAATAGAATATCCGTTCCGTTCCGTTTACCCATTCCAGATAATTCAACCCAAATTTGCCATCACAGGCAGTCTCCCATAAACAAGCAATGAAGCCTTCTTCTTCATGTATCCCATGCCAAAAAGACAAAAATCAAAAGTAACCAAATGATAAAACAACCCCAAAATAGTCCAAAATATCGTCGCCAAAAACACCGTAAACGCCAAATCATAAGTAAATCTCAAAACGCCGCACTACTTCTCTTTACTTGCGGGCAAACATCCGCGAAAACACACCTTTACTCTCCTTCCCCGCAACCTTCTCCTGCGAACTCCGCTTCTGCAACCCCTTCATTAACCTCTGCAAACCAGTAACTTGTACCTCTTCCTTCTCATCCTCTGAGTCGTCCTCATCAAACGCACTCATCGTCAGCTTCCCCAGACCCGAACCCCCCCGGCTCGGAGGTGCCACCGCACTCCCAATGCGGCTCCGCTCCACACACAACTGGTGCAAAAACTGCATCTCATCCTCTGCTGGTGGCAGAGCCGGCAAGGGCCTGCTGTTGGCATTTTGATTTTGCGAGTGAGAACGCGAGTGACTGCGAATGTGAGTTTGGTGGGGGTCGGGAGCAGGGAATGGGGACCAGGCGACCTTTTCGTCAGGACGGGCAGGGCGCTTGGGGGTGGCTTTGGAAGCAAAGGAGGAAGTGGAGTTGGTAGGCTTGTGGCCGTGGGAGGTGCCAGCGCGGCCGGTAGGAGTCATTGGGCGACCGTTGGAGATACGGTGCATGTGGGTGGAGTTTTGAGAGCGAGAAAGAACACCGTGGGACTTGGCAGTGCGAAGGATCCGCGGGGTGCGGGGAGAAGCAAGAGGAAGAGAGGGGAGAGGAGTAGTAGGTGGGGGGAGTTGAGGCGGGAGGAAGGAGACGGTGTCGAGGTATTTGGGAGTGGGAATTCCCGGTGATTCAGGAAGACGAGTAAACTCGGAGCGGGGAGAATCCGCAAGGTATTTTCTAGAGAAGGAATCAGAAGCCTTGTGAGAGATGAAGGCCTCGTGGCCGACAGCACGGGGAAGAGCACCAGTCGATGTCTTGCGGACAACCTGGGCAGCCGGAGCAAGGAAGCTGGGCGAGACAATCTGGGTAGAACTAGGAAAGAAAGAATCGGGAGAGCGAGAAGATGAAGGGCCTGAGGGCGTAGTGGTCACCCAGGAGTCCCAAAGATCGACAGCCGGAGGCTCATCGGAGTCTGAGTCTGAGTCGTCGCTGAGACCGGGAGCTGAAGTGTCTGAATTCATGGAGCCACGGGCAGTGCGCGCGGGGGCGTACCGAGAGGGCTTGTGCATGTTGTGGTTGGCGGGAGAGGTTGAGTAAGAGAGGTTGAGGTTGAGGTCGGAGGGGCGGTTGAGCCGGCGAGTGGAGGGGACCGGGAGAGACATAATGATGGAGTTGTGGAGGCCAGAGGCCGTTTTGAAGTGTCAAAGAGATTGTTTTAAGGACTCAAGATAAGAGTATATGAAGATTGAAGACGAGGTATGTGTCAAGCTATCAGTGAAGAAGCAGTATAAAGGAAAGACGGCTGATATGGAAATTGTGGCTAAAGGAAGGTATATAGACAGTCGAGTTGACAGTAGCCTATCTGGTCAAGGTATGAATGATGGAGGGGTAACAATAAGCAATGAGTGAAAGAACAAACAATATCTAGTGATAGACAGAAGACTCTTTGCTGTTCTCTAAGATATGAATAGCAAACAACACTAAAAACACAACTCTCAAGAATTATGTCGACATTCCCCAAGATGGCGGCGCCCCTCTCTGATATATAGCAAAGCACAGAGTTTTACGACTTGTCTAACACCATGCAATGGGGTCTAAACTTGCCCTTCGCCTCGCTGCAATGTTAAGTCAAGCCAAGCCGCCCACACTCTCGGCGACACTGCCATGCAAAAAGACGTGTTGCTAAGCTAGGAAGGAGGGACATGGGTGCGCGTACTAGGGTGGAAGGGACCACGATGGGCTGTGGCAGGGGTTTATTGTAGGGAAGGAACGAGGAAAATATTTATTGATAAAATAGATTAAATAGGGATGGGGTACGTGCACGATCAAATAGTGGCATTTTATAGATTCGGGCTTTGCGGGAGGTTGAGGTATCTACGATGGCGTGTTTAGAGGGGATTGGAAATGTGGTTAGTGAGTGGTTGGGCTAGGCAGAGAAGAGGTCTGTGGAAGTGATCAGTGGGTTTAGTTGATATCGAGGGCTTGTTGTTTATTGTTTACTTTGAGTTTGTAGGTTATGAGGAATGCCTGTGAGATATGCTGTACATTCACTCAAGGCCATCTCATTGTCAATAATACAGCATCTAGTTGTCACTTATCTCTCTAAGGCCCCTTGAGCAATGTAACCCCAAGTCGAGCAACCCTCGTCCACGATCTCGCTCTGCAAATCCACCTTCGACAATGTAATAGGCGAGATGTTGGTGATTATCATGGAGCTCGCCTGTAAAGCGACTGACGCTGTCTCCGGTTAGTTGATGCTTATTTTAGTGATTTCCCCTTCGTTCTTTGTTCTATTAATCATCTCGCATATACGCGTATCGAAGCTACATCCTCTCACTTTAGCTCGCTATGGTTTCAAGATCTTTCGCCTTTTTGCACTTATATAGTATACAGGGTTAGCTATAATAGTAGTCTATATATTAACCCTATTGTTCCCTCTGGTCCTTTGTGATTACGATGGAATCTCGCTAGAAAACTACATTGATGACGATATTCCTTCAAAATCAGGCGTTAGTAATGTTAGTAATCACTAACTCTGGATCAAAGATCCAAACACAAAATCCTATCCAATGGAATAAGAGTAAATCGCCGCCAATTGCACGACCACAACCTCGTCACATGAAACCTTTCAACCTTGGCTCACGACAAAGATCCCATGGCTGCTGACCTTCTGGAGTGTTCTCCACTTGGCCCTTTAGGCCGAATGACAGTTCGGCCACTCCAGTTCCAAAGCCCTCAAGTTGGGTGAAAGTTTGGCACAAGTTTGGTGTAAGTTTGGCGCAAGTTTGGGGGGGGGGGGGCCTGGAAACGAGGGGTTTAGGTGGTATTCTAAACTAAGAGATCAGACGGAGGCTGAACGAGGAAGGGTTACTTTGGCAAGGAAAAGAAAGAGAAGGCTAAGAATGGCAGCTTGGTGACTTGGTGACTTGGTGACGTGCGGTTTCGATCTCGGACAAACGACCAATAGGAACACAACATCTGAAATTTCCCGTTTCCTTTCTGTCCAATATTCAATCGAGGCCCGTTTACTTGTTGGATTTGGCAAGAAAATCGGCACGCCCGCCAAACAACATGAACAAAACAACAACAGTGCAATATTCCAATATCCGCGTTGTCCAATTCGCTACTGACCGCATATTGCCCCCTGTCTTTGTGTTTGCTGAGCTTGCCTCCTTCTATATTGCATATTATCACATGTATTCGTGGCCGAGCTTGCACTCTATCACGCCGTGCTCACAAGCCAACGTACGAGGTCGAAAAGGCGACGAAAATGTATGCTCGGAACAAGGAACGTCTGCTGTGTGACAAAACCGACAAGACATCGAGTTACTTATCCCACAGGGACAAGGAGCTTTGTAGTCGGTGTGAAGGGAGGTTTATTAAAGGGACGAAAGGGCGAATAAAATGATGATAAATTGGCAAAGAAATGGGCAAGACCTTTGGTATAAGCCCCCTATTTTCTTTGTTTCCTTGATATGTAAGTGATGATTTATTGGGATTGTATGAAGCATATAATAGATGTATACGTGCTTACGCCACCGATGACGCCACATGTTGTATTTGCGCCACATACCAATCGCCTTCTCACTCCTAAAGTTACAAGACAGCCACTTACACTATCGCTGCAGTTAATCATCAATTCAACAACTCGCCACTTGACCCCACGATTTGTCTGCTTATGCAGTGTTAATCCCCTTCATCAATATGTATCATTATGTAACCTACAGAGCTTGCATCTGCATTGGTTCATGTACCCTTTAAACGCGCATATGTACGCTCAATCCACCTCTGCATTCACTTCCCATACATAAAGAAAAGCATATACACACACACACACACACACACACACATACATGCACACATATACACACGCGCGCGCACATGAAGCCAGCTCATAAAACTAATCGCCATTGCATAATTACTCTGCACTGATGTTTTAATCTCACCAACCAACCATACGCCTTGCACGCGTCTACGCATAAAATAAAATAATAAAAAAAGCAAAGTCATATATCGACCTTCCCGGCTATCATCATCTGTCTTCAAGTAAGGGACAAACGCGCGAGAGGACAGACCGTCTTACCTTGGCTGTGGGACAAGGTCGCCTTGCAAGCACGGCCCCTCACGTTCAAAGAGGTTGGCTGGCCCCAACTTAAGCGTCCCATGCTCCTCTGATGAAGGGTCCATAGTGAACCCCGTCCGCGGTATTACATCTAGGGTTCCTTTGGCCAAACTATGATTCTCGTTGAAGTCACAAGGCAAATGAGCTCTGGGGCGGTGTCGAGATTATGGTTGGGGCCCTAGACTATAACCATTGTCGATATTCCCAGTGGCTTGATATGAGCGGACAGGGCTTGGCTTCGTCTTATTATTCATATTATTTTACGAGTATCACGTCAAGTGAAAAGCGAGAAAGTGACGGGTGTCGCGCCAGTTATTTGCTATTGATTGTCTCTTTGTGGCATTGGGGGGTTCTTGGTATAGTTTGGATGGTGGACAAAGAGGTGTTGTACTTTGGTTGTATCTTGTGTTAGAGTGTCACGAACAAGCGATAGTCAACCCCCTCGATAATTTCCCAAGTGATCTTCCCAAGATGTCCAGTGGCTCCGAGTTTATGTAGAGTCTTTCGTGGCCATCTTCTATGCCATATGATGTCATCACATATCTTGGTACTGATTGACGTCTGGTGTCTCTCATTCCCTCTATTACATGGAGATGTATATTCTTTGCCTCCCTCTCATTCTTAAGTTTTCAATTTACAACAGCTGTAGCCCTTGTCAGCTTTCTGTTGTCTCACCTTCTCCACTACCTAAAAGTCATCTCATGTTACTAGATATCATATATAACTTATAGCCTTAACATTATAAGGGTTAAATAGCACTAAAATAAAACCCTGAGCGATACATTGCATATTCCAAATTAGGAAATTCCTGATTAGGAAGGCCATTGTGGACTAATGATCGAGGCATGATGCTGGCTGGTCACTTTATGGGTAGCCAAGTGGGGGGGGGAGAGTGGGCTCTTTTTTTTTTTTTTCGTCTTCTCGTCTCTTGAGAACTACGAGCGACTTATTACCTCGTTATTTGGGACTTCGGTTGGAAGACAATAAGAGGAAAGAACGGGGTTTTAGTGAGGGGGAAGAGGGGATTATGTGACGATGTGGGGATCAGCGGATGCTGCTGTTGATATTGATTGTTGATATTAATATTGTTAATATTGCTATTGATATGGGTGAGTGTTTTGCCATAGGATGTGTGGATTTATGCGCGATGGATCTGATGGTGGTGTAATGGAATGATCTTGGGGGGGGGGGGGGGGCCCTT